>CM038669.1:691993141-692156978 GCA_021605145.1 Aegilops bicornis
AATTGTGTTATGAATATGAGCAATGCAACCACGATGCAAAATGATGTCATAATGTGACGGTGCATCAAAAGCATGAACATGGCAATGGATGCTCAATATGTATATGTTATCATGCAATTGATGGTGGGCAATATGATCATGATGCATGAATATGCCATCAAGGAAGATCACAACAAATTTGCTAAGGAAATGCACAAGCTCATATATCATGGATGACATAGAAATACAAGATGCAACAAGGCAATCATAATGTGAGTCAATCCATGCATAGGGTGCAAACTTGTGGTGAGTATGATATGTCCATCGAGCATGACACGTATGAGCACAGTTAACAAATATGGAGGTGTTGGTGTACCAATGCTCGATGTCGTGGCATGAGTGGAAGTCCGAAGGTGCATCCAAGAAATGCGAGCGCTCCACAATGTGAAGGTCCATAGAGCCAATCTCCAATATTGCTCCTCCATCCAATAGATGTAACATGTAGACAATAAGAAGGAAACAACAATGAAAGAGTGACCCATCCAATATGCAAACTTGAGGATGGCTCAAAGGGAAGGAGTTCACCTTTATGAGGATGTCGAAAATGTTGGTGTCGTACATCATGTATGCCTTCACATAACCAATATGTCTCATGACGGTAATGCCTTGTGAATCCTTTAAAATGAAAGAACATGACAAACACTCGGAAAAACAAATGAGGTTAGCGGAAGTACAAAACCTATCATTCATGTGGTAAGATACCCAACAAGTGTATGCATCATGCTCATCATAAGAAAGGACAAGGGAGCATTTCATAGTATGGAGGCATATGATGCAAGAACAACCAAATACAAGAGGCTCAATCAAACAAGCATGCATCACAAGTAAAGTGTCCAAGTCTCCAAGATCAATAAACATAGTATGGTTGCACTCAATACAAGTGGATATGAAAGAGGCAACTGATGGACACAAGAGACAATGATCAAGATATATCATGTGAGAGGCAGCAACATATATGTCATCAACCCAAGAAAGCAAGTAATAGTGGAACATGGGTGATGCAATATAGCAAGCAATCATAGCAATCAGGTTAAGCAAGATAGTAGTGCGAAGATGCAACATACTAGAAGGAATCATGGCAAGCATGTCATGTGTGCAAATGGTGTGCATGAATAATGGACATGACATATCACAAGCATGAAAGCAAGATATGAGAAAAATATCATCAATGTATTGGTGAGAGACCATATGTAAATAACAATGGCACATCACGACTCTCCCAACACAACAAGCATGAATAGCATGGGGCACATGATAAACATGGCAATAGCAACAAGGATCTCCACCAAGCATGCAAATACACATGGAAGTAGCATAATGGTGAATCATGGGTATATGCAAGCAAGGGTCACAATTGCATGACAAAATCATGTAAAGAGGCATAACATGCAAAGTGAACACGATAGTATGGGCATAAGGTGAGAAGTGGTATATAGCCCATAGCCATGTGAGAGCCAAGTAAAAGAGATGCGCATAGTCCTTCCGCGAAGGGAACGGTGGTAAGGATAGTCCACGGGATCCCAAAGCATCGTTGCTCTCGAGATCTCGTCTCGTCAACTCTTGGGATTGAGAGGTTGACGAGTATACATTAGTACCTGCACAAAACACAGACAAAGAGAAAATTGTGTGTGCATGGTATATGTACATATCATCCATCATGATGCGCACGAGCATGTGTCGGTTAGTACAAAATATCCAATGCTCAAATAAATGAGATGCGTGATATAGAAACAAGTCATCCATCATGATAGGTTTGTTGTTATGCATGGCATAATGGAGACTCAAAGGATGTAATGCATCATGAGAAATATCTAGAGCATTGTTATTCATGGAATGCATAAGGTGTACACTATCATGGGAATCATGCAAAGTATGAAATGCATCAAGATCTCCTAATATGTATGAGGAAACTATGGGGGTCTCCTCATGAGCATTAGTAGGAACATCACATGGAAAATATTTACAACATCCAAAACAAAGCATATTTGGTTCAATGTGATCATGGCATGGCATAGTAGATGAATTGCGCAAATCATGTAAAGGAAGCATGGCAATATCATCACAAGAAAAACAAAAGCCAGTGACCATCATCTCATCATCTATGCCATAAGTGCAAATGAGATTGATTTAATGGGGCATGCATAGTTACTATGTTGAGATTGAAATGATGTAATATGGGATATCTCACTCATAGCATATGACAAGTTCAATGGGTTGCCAAATATGAAGTGTCCAATAGAATTTCCACATGATATCGTATGAAGCATATCATCACAACTAGGGAACTCAACATGCTCATCATCATATTCATCATAAATAGGTAAGTCAAAGCATGAATAAGTCTCACTAGCATGAAGCATGACAATAGGTGGGTCAACATCATGGGAGCAATCGATGTCAAGAGAGTACACTAGTGGGACAAGGGAAGCACCATCACCTATGTTACCTTTGGAGCATGGCCCATGTGTTGTAGGTGAGGTGTCGAAGATCCACTCGTTGTCATCTTCATCTTGATGGAACCATGTGGGGGGGGGGGTGCATCTGTAGCGACCAGACCTCAAACAGTCTGATCTCTGTGCTCAGTGTCATCCATGGATCAGTAATGCTGACACCACACAGTACTCGGAGGATTTATAACAGAGTAGCAATCACACACTTATTACATCGAATGTCTCAAAAGAGAACTTATTGAAATAAATATGGCTTAAGGCCATCTAAAAACGATAACAGCGGAAGGCTTGGAAGAAAAGCGAGTCCATCAACTCCAACGGCATCACTGAGTATAGAACCACGACCTAAAAGCACCTTACTCGTCGTCTGAAAAGTCTGCAACATGAAACATTACAGCCCGAAACGGGTCAGCACATGGAATATGTTGGCAATGTAACACATAGAGGATAACAATGGAATAAGCTATACTACATGCATATTTGGCTGGTGGAAAAGCTCTAGGGTTACAGTTTTGCATAAAGCCAATTTTTCCCTACTGCAAAGGAATAAATTCATTTAACTATCAAGGTGGTTGTTAAACATTGAGAATGATTGACAGCATTCTCAATCCCAATTAAAAGTACTCATTAACATCCCAACAATATTAGTTAGAAGTAACAATGATGAGATTCACATGATATCCAAGTACTAGATACTCAAGATGTCCATAACCGGGGACACGGCTAACCATGATTAGTTTGTTTACACTCTGCAGAGGTTTGCGCACTTTCCCCCACATGACTCGATCGCCTCCGTTTGGTTTCTCGCACTACATGGTGTTTGAGAAACGGATGACCGAGACAATATCACATCATACCCTGCAAAAACAGGTTAGACGTCCTCTACTTTGTTGTTGCAAGTTTTACGTGGCTGCTACAGGCAACTAGCAAGAACCGTTCTTACCTACGCAAAACCAGAACGGTGATTTATCAAGTTTGCTGTTTTAACCTTCTTCAAGGACCGACCGTTGTCAAATTCGATTCAACTAAAGTAGGAGAAACAGACACCTGCCAGCCACCTTTATGCAAAACAAGTTGCATGTCAGTCGGTGGAACCGGTCTCATGTATGTGGACATGTAAGGTTGGTCCGGGCCGCTTCATCCCACAATGCCGCCGAATCAAAATAAGATGTTGGTGGTAATCATCATGAACATCACCTCCTACAACTCCCTTGTGTTCTACTCGTGCATATCATCTACGCGTAGACCTGGATCGATACCACTGTTGGGGAATGTTGCATGGAAAACAAAAGAAATTCTATGCACACGCAAGATCTATCCATGGAGATGCATAGCTACGAGAGGGGGAGATCATCTACATACACTTTTAGGTCGCTAAGCGAAAGCGTTTATCACGCGGTTGATGTAGTCGTAATCTTTGCGGTCCGATCACGATCCAACCGATCTAGTGCCGAACGGACGATACCTCCGAGTTTAGCACATGTGCGGCTCGATGACATCTCCTCCTTCTTGATCCAGCAAGCGGGAGAGGAGAAGCAGATGGTATCACAACCAACACGGCGGCGTGGTGGTGATGGTGGTGGTGGAGCACCGACAGCGCTTCGCTAAGCGTCGCCGGGACGAGACGGTGGAACTACGGAGTAACAGGAGAGAGAGGGGCGCCAAGGGCTTGGTGTGTCCTCTTGGGGAGCCCCTTCCCTCTACATATAGGTGGAGGGGCGTGGGAAACAGCCCCTTCAAGCCCTAGGGCGCAGCTAAGGGAGAGAGGACTTGGACTCCAAGTCCAATCCTATTCCTACTAGGACTCCTTCATTTTTTTGCCTTCCCTAGCCACATGGGCTTTTCAGGACTTGGTGCGCCTAGACCAATAAGGCCAGAGCGCCTCCCCGCATCCCATTCGAGCCCTTTGGTCGTGGTGGACCCACTTGTGGACTTCCGGACCCCTCCAGAATCCTTCGGAACCTTCTGGAAGCTTCCTGATACAATACCAAAAAACTGCACCTTTTTGCGGAACACAAAATATGACTTCCCATACATAAATCTTCACCTATCGACCATTCCGAGACTCCTCGTGACGTCCGGGATATCATCCGGGATTCCAAACAACATTTGGTTACCACTCATCAAATATCCCAATACTACTCTAGCGTCAACGAACGTTAAGCATGCGACCCTGCGGGTTCGGGAATTATGTAGTCATGACCGAGACACCTCCGGTCAATAACCAATAGCGGGACCTGGATGCCCATATTGATTCCTACATATTCCATGAAGATCTTTTATCGGTTGAATCTTTATGACAACATACGTAATTCCCTTTGTCTGTCGGTATGTTACTTGCCCGAGATTCGATCGTTGGTATCTCTATACCTAGTTCAATCTCGTTACCGGCAAGTCTCTTTACTCGTTCCATAATACATTATATTGTAACTAACTCCTTATTCACTTTTCTTGCAAGTTTCTTGTGATGTTGTGTTACCGAGAGGGCCCAGAGATACCTCTCCATCACACGGAGTGACAAATCCCAGTCTCGATCCATGCCAACCCAATAGACACCTTCGGAGATACCTGTAGAGCATCTTTATGGTCATCCAGTTATGTTGTGACGTTTGATAGCACACAAGGCTTTCTTCCAGTATCTGGGAGTTGCATGATCTCATGATCGAAGAAACATGCATTCAACATTAAGAAAGTAGTAGCAATAAACTGAACGATCATATGCTATGCTAACGGTTGGGTCTTGTCCATCACATCATTCTCCTAATGATGTGATCCCGTTATCAAATGAGAACTCATGTCTATGGTTAGGAAACCTTAACCATCTTTGATGAACGAGCTAGGCTAGTAGAGGCTCGCTAGGGACACGGTATTTGTTTATGTATCCATACATATATTTAAGTTTACGACCAATACAATTCTAGCATGAATAATAAACCTTTATCATGATTAAGGAAATATAATAATAATCATTTTATTATTGCCTCTAGGGCATATTTCCATCAGTACAAGAGACTCACAGATGACATATCACCGCGTCTCATGGTGGGGTCTGTCCGACTCGAACCTTATCTGGACTCGGATCCGACTATGTCAAATCCGACCAGATCTTTCTGAGTCAATATTATCCGGGTATCATCCAATGCTACATGGCTAGTGAGACCGAGCCATCCACTGTGTCATATGCTAGTCTAGTTGGCTATGTGTCCACACAGCCCTTTCGACTAGGGATGTTTTAGGATAGTCATCATACAATGCATAGTCCTACAAACAAGTCACATACTTGGTGATACACATCGTTGATAATGTCCAAGAACTATCTTTATTTATAAACACATAGGAAATATCATCATACATGATTGCCACTAGGGCATATCTCCAACATCTTCGCCTTCAAACCCAGTGAATTTGCCACAATGCCCTTGATACTCAACGCTATTCTCTCCGGCGATCCAACAACCTCATCATGTGTCCTTTTACGTCGATCCCACCAAATGTACCATGCATCCACCATAACAGTTTCAATCTCATAGTGATTGGAGTTTGTCGTTCGCCGGGCATCTCACCACAAAGCAACTTTTCAAGGATAACAGACCTCGATCGCTCCATGTTCAGTAAAGGGTCAATAAAATCTCTAAGACCCAAAGCGTTCCACACACCCTCTGCCCTATCACATGCAAACACCATGTGACGTAGGTCCTCTGGATCCTTGCAACAAATCGGGCATATAGCAAGGGTCTTCATATGCCTATTAGCTAAGGTACAAAGACAAGGAACAAAGCCATGTTATTTGTCAGCTCTTCATCCCACTCCCCTGAGATCGGGTCAATTAAGTCATGGACTTTCTATAGTAAGCACTGTCCTCGCGGGGTCACGATCTTGCAAACATAAGTTCCTAGAATCCATTGATCCTCCCAGATATTGATAGACTCACCACCTCACGGTCGCCATATTGCACCCTATTTAAATGTTTACAAACCTACCATGATACTTTGCCAAGTGAAAGATGAAACTTTCTTCAAGGTTGCTTTCCTCAAATTCCCATACGGAAAGTAATTTGCACGCAGAACCTGAGCACATAAGGTTTCCGGTTCAGAAAAAGATCTCCAACACAGTTTTGCCGAAATTCCCTTGTTAAAACAATGTAGATCTTGAAAGCCCATGCCCCCATCAGATTTTGGGACACACATCTTCCACCAAGCCCTCCAATGTTTCCTCTTTTCTCTAGAGCCACCCCACCAGAAAGTAGCAATAGCATCACCGATAGTCTTACAAATGTTCTTCAGTATATCAAAAACAAACATGTAATGAATGACCCACGAGTATAGGTGATCAATTGTACTTATTCCAATAAGTAAGAGTGTCGAACTGAACGAGGAGCGGAAGGAATTGATAAGCGGTTTTCAGCAAGCTATTCTCCGCAAGTGTTGTAGAGTACTAGTAGCAGATAGTTTGATAGCGAGATAATTCGTAGCAAGTAGCAAGTAACGACAGTAACAAGGTGTAGCAAGGTGGCTCAATCCTTTTATTGCAAAGGACAAGCCAATGGTGGGGTCTCGGGCATGAGCTTCTCGCAGAGGTGGGAGCACGCAAATGGTGAGCGGCACTATGAGCACGCCATCCAGATCCGACCTGCCATCCCTGGAGGGAGTCAGGGTCGGCAGCGACATGGTCCCGGCGGTCGCGCGGGCAAGCCGATCTAGTTGAAGGAGATATTTTTGGAGAGGGAAGGAGAGGTTGCCTGCTCTCAAGAGAGTAGGTGTGGGGGGCTCGAGGTGAATTCAGCTCCCTCTTTTCTTTCTTCTGAAATTAAGGAAACGAGGAAAGTAGTGGTCTCTTGCTTAGTATTTTTTTTCTCATTGACCTAACTCGCCAGTCCCTCCTGCCCATGTGGCATGTGTGAGCGTCCACCCAGACATTCGCACTTGAGAAGTGTAATTATCACTTCTCCTTGAGCAAGCGACTCTAACTTCATCATGGACGACCCATCAAGACCTCTTCAAGCAAACGACACACGAGAATGAACATGAAGCACGAAGTAGACTGCATCTGTGCCACCACACACGCATAACGACTACCAAAGACCGGTCACTTGAAGAGTACTAGTTTCACACGAATATGTCAATTTTTGCTGACATGTAACTTGGTCGAAAAACGAAACGAAATTAGCTCGCCTCGACCTAAAAAATCACGTTTGTTTTGGTTTTTGAATTTGAGAATCCATATAGATAGGATTGAACCCTATTTGATATTATATCCCCACAAAAATTCTTCTTTCTTATTGTATAACTTCAATTATTTTGAGAAACAGAGGAAGTTTTCAAGTTATAGCCTATGTAACCGTCTCATCAATTCAGAAATCCAAGTAATAATGGAACAGTTACAAAATTATATACTAGTGAAAGTATAAGAGGGCAAACATGAATGGACCCAAATGCATCGTCTTTCCCAAGCACCTAAACTGCACTGTTAACAAAGTTATCAGTCCAAGTCACATCCTTTGGCCAGATTCAATGAAATCCCAGGGTTCCTCCTCATGCAACTTGAAACGATCCAGAGTCTCCCATCTTCCAGAGATCACAAAAATCTTGTTGGAAACCAAACCCCCAATCTCCAGAGTCTCCCATCTTCCAAACATCACAAAAACCCTGGTTGAAAACCACACGACCCAATCTCCAGAATCAGAGATCACAAAAATCTGTTTGAAAAACAAACCACACGACCCAGGAGCCAAATTGAATTTCTTGGTATATTACCATATATTATAATAGCAAAAGGGCCCATACTTTACGAGGGAAGAAAAAAATTATAATCTCCAATGGCCATGACAACATTTTGCTGCACCACCAATAACATTTTGTTCAATTTCATAAACATATTTTAATACACGGGCTTTTTAAAACAATTTTTTAATTTACCAAATATTTTATTTAAAAATTATCATTTTTTATTTTTGCATTCTTTTATGTACCAAATTATTTAAAGAACAAAACAAAAAAGAAAATTAAAAATAAAGAAACAAAATTTAGAAACAGGCTGCCCGCACATGGACCGGCCCAAATGGGCACGCTGCACCTTCTCCCAACGCGCATAGCGCAGTATAGGAGGTTGCCACGGGAGCAACTAGTTGACGAGCGCTCCTTCGGGGACCTCCCAACGATCACTCGCGCTCCCAGCCGTAGCCATGTGTCATGGTTTGGGGCGTTCTCTCCGGATTTTATTATTTGCTTTTATTTTTTCGCACGCGTTTTCAGCTTTTTAGATTTTATGTTTTTGTTTTTTCAGCGTTTTGGTTTTCCAACGGTCTTTCTTAGCTTTTGGACAAGAAGTTCCGGCAAAAAATAAATTCATGAAAAAACATGTTTTCTTTTTTGCTTCCGCGAGAGGTATGATTTTGCTTCCGCGAGAGGCATGGATTTGCTATTCTGAGCGGCACGGCCATGCCTCGAGGAAACGAAAAAAAATGTTTTATTTTTTTCCTCCAGGGAGAGGCAAGATTTTTCTTCCGCGAGAGGCACGGCCGTGCCGCTCAGAAAACGGAAAAAACCACGTTTTATCTTCGAGAAATATGGTCGTGCCTCTCGAAAACGCAAAAACCACGTTTTCTCTCTCTTTTTTTTTTCTTTCATGAGAGACATGTTTTTTCTTCGTGGGGGGCTTGAACATCTACAGGCGAGTTGGATGAGCTTTCATATATATATTTGATATCGGATGAACTTTCATATATATATTTGATGTCATACATTGTTGCCGATTTATCTCTAGGCTTGGTCAAACTTTAAAAAGTTTGACTTCCAAAAATCCTAAAACTTCAGTTATATTTGAAACGGATGAAGTTTTCAAGGTATAGCCTATATAATGGTCATGTCAGTTTGGAAATCCAGGTAACAGTCGAACAGTTACGAAATCATAATACTATTTGATTTGGTTTTTGAATTTGAGAATCCCCATAGATAGGATTGAACCCTATTTGATATTATATTCCCACAAAGATTCTTCTTTCTTATTGTATAACTTCAATTATATTTTAAAAAAGAGAGGAAGTTTTCAAGTTATAGGCTATATATATAATCGTTTCGTCAGTTTGGAAATCCAAGGAATAATGAAACAGTTACAAAATTATGTACTACTACTATAATATACTCCCTCCGTTCCTAAATATAAGTCTTTGTAGCGATTCCACCATAAACCACATACGGATGTATATAGATGCATTTTAGAGTGTAGATTCACTCACTTTGCTCCGTATGTAGTCTATAGTGGAATCTCTACAAAGACTTATGTTAAGGAACGGAGGGAGTACAAGTATAATAGGCAAAGATGGATGGGCCCAGATGCATACTCTTTCCCAAGCACCTAAACTGCACAGTTAACAAAATTATCACTCCAAGTCACATATTTGGCCAGATTCAATGAAATCCCAGGGTTCCTCCTCCTGCGACTTGAAACGACCCAGAGTCTCGCATCTTCCAGAGATCACAAAAACCTGGTTGAAAACCAAAGCCCCAATCTCCAGAGTCTTACAATCTTCCAGAGATCAGGAAAACCTGGTTGGTAACCAAACGACCCAATCTCCAGAATCAGAGATCACAAAAACCTGGTTAAAAACAAAGAAAACCCCAGTCTCCAGTCACCCATCTTCCAGATAGATCAGGAGAACAAACAACACAGGGAACTTCCAGGAAAACTTCAAAGATGAATGGATCGCAAAAGGGCGGTCACGCAAATTGGTTAGAGACACTGAGCCTTCCAAGATGCATGAGGATCCTCAGATAAATTAAGGCAGTAACACCACCAACGATGCATGCGAGTGACAACATACAACCAGCTACGCAATGTTTGTTTGCATGCAATCTACTCAACGGAACAAACGGCGTCACACCCTGCCCGCCACAAAGATGCTAGATAGCCAAAGTGCAGGCCATAACTTAGAAGAAGCTGAAAGCACGAGCTGGGGCCATGTTCGGCTGTCAATTTGCGACCTTGTCTTCACTGCAGTCCCTTAACTTAGCCAGTGCGATCTTGTTGCCGTTGAGATCAACCACGGAAGCAGTGAGTACCACGCAGAATGCCGTCTTGGCAGCTAACTCTATCACACCATGAGCTCTCCTTGCATACATGAGAATGCGCCTGCGTGTAGAGAGAGGCATAGAGGTCAAATGAGCGAGCGAATATATATAAACTCGTGTGAGACACAAGCATGAAACTTAAGGAAGGAATGGGTCGAGTATCCTACTGGTAGGCAGTTTGTTCTGGGATGGGTTGTACAGGAAGATGCAGCTGGTCAATGCTCTGCCCCGCCTTAGATAAGGCATCATAAAGCTCCTTGTTCTTCAGCTCCGCCTTAGACACGGCATCATACAGCTCCTCCCTCTTCTGCTGGATGTCACGCGCTTCCTGGAAATGATGAACACAGATTGTAGTATCACCGATCGTTAGGTAAGTGCTGATTGGCGATTGGTAGATAGTACTCCCTCCGTTCAAAATATAAGTTTTTTAGAGATTCCAATGCGGACTAGATGCATACGGATGTTTTAGAGTGTAGATTCACTCGTTTTGCTCCGTATGTAGTCTCTATTGGAATATCTAAAAAGACTTAAAATTTCGGAAAACGGAGGGAGAGTAATTAAGAAGAATACTGCCCTGCCTGCCAATTAAGTGAGGTTTGGTATGTACTGTACATGCAAGATTGCTTGGTTGGGCTAGCTGTGTGGTTGGTAATTAAATACTAGTACTAGGAATGAATTGCAGCAAGCAGAAGATATCAAAAGAGTAGCAGCAACAATCTTTCTTTATATGTTGCAATTAATAAATCGACAAAAGGGAGTCATCATGCTTAGATCAACCAGGAAAATAAGGTAGCTTAATGATATGATTTGCATGCAGTACGTGAGGATGTTTCGGTTCAGGTCGGTCAGGTTAAACAAGCATGATGACGCTAAGCAAGTAATTTTGCTCTTGTTTCTACAGTAGCTTCCCAATACTAGTACAAGAGACACATGCATGCTGCTGTCTCGATTGTTGCACATAATTCGATACAGTCGTGAGGAAAAAAAGGCGGCATCTTTGGTTAAGCTACCTGGGTGGAGAGGTGGCGGGAGCGCATGAGCCTGCTTGGGACGAGCCTGCGCCGCTCCTCCGCCTGCGTCCGCTGGAGCAGGGATCCACCGAGCCTCCTCGCCAAGCATCAAACCGCCGCCATCGTCGCCGGCCTGCCAACAATTGGTTAGGGAGGGATTAGGATTTAGGATGACAAATCCGGAACGAATCACCACCGCCGGCCGGTCGGCCCGCCGCGGCACCCCAATGCCGGCCGGCCGCGGCTCCCCCACCCACGCACACATCATGGATCGGGAGAATGCGGTAGGTTTAGGTGCGCGTACCTTGGGGATCTGGGCGTTCCTCGCGCGGCTAGGGTTCCTCGCTCGCCTTCCTGTCGCCTCCGCCTCCGCCGAGAAGAAAGAAGGGGAAAGTAGGTGGGGGAGAGTGGGTGGTCTCTTGCGCTCTCCGGAAGGTGCGGTGCGGTGCGCCACCTTATATCCTTGCGAGCAGGCCCGGCCCGGTGCAGTTCTTATTCTTCTTGGAGAGTTCTTTTTCGGCCCAACTTTGGAGATTTCGGTAGGTTTCCTTTTTCTTTCTTCTTTCAACTCTTTTTCCCTCTTTCTTTCTTTTTTCCTATTTTCTCTACTAGTAGTTTTTGGGAAATGATTGGGATCACCCGGACGATCACGCGTTTTTTGTCCACCGTCCCATGCGTACGACACGTGTCCGGTGGGCCTCGCGTCTCCACCTTTTCCTGAAACAACGCCCATGTTACGGCATCTCTCATTCATCTAGACGAGGCGCTGGCATCCATGCCGCCGCGAAACACACCCCCTGCATCCGCTGCTGCCACCGCCGGCAAGAGAGCGCTCCGCCATCATGGTCGTCGGCCGCCTCCACCATCGCCCACCCCTCTCTCCTCCTCCCTCTCCTCGATCAACGACGCCGACTCCTGCTAACCGGGTGACGACGAAGACGACCTCCGCTGTATTTTTTTTTCCTTTTCTGAAACATCACATGTGTTGCAAAAAAAACTTTCCGCAACAAGACCTGTGTTGCGAAAAAAGTGAAGACTACAAAATGAAATTCTGCAACAACACTTCTGTTGCAAAAACAAACAAACAAAAAAATCTGCAACAAGAACTCAGTTGCAGAAAAAAAAAATGTAACTTGACCTATGTTGCACAAAATTCTGCAACACGGCATGTGTTGCCTGCTAAAAATCTATTGACATGGATCCGCATCCACTAGCTAATCTTTTTAAGAGATCTAATTATGTTGAACCAGTTGCTAGTGATTTGAGTGCACTTGATTATCTCTATGAAGTTTTGCTTGAACTTCGTGAATCTAAAAATTGTGATGAAGAAATTTATGAAGCGGTTCATGATAGCTCCTTGAATGAAAAGCATGATTGCAATGATTTTACTACAAATTCTATTAATGTCAATTGTGCTAATAATATGAAAAACCCCAAGCTTGGGGATGCTGATTTTGCTATGTCCATTACTTATTGCAATGATCATGATTGGGGTGATTCTTCTTACGATCTTGAAAATTTATTTAAGCCTCATGATGAATATGATATTGATAATAATGTTTGCAATAATATTGAAAGTGGGTTTGAAAGAGCGTCAACTTTAAGTAAAAATAATCCCACATACTTGGAGAGTGTTCAGTCTTATGAATTTTTTATAAAAGTTGGCTTGGAGAGGTCATGACTTTAGTTAATGTTAATCCCACTATTTTGGAAGAGTGTCAACTTTTTATGCATGTGGATCATGAAGGGAAAATTTTATATGATAGTTATATTGTTGAATTTTATTATGATCCCACATGTAATTATCATGAGAGAGGAAATATTGTGGTGGAAATTTTTATGTTACTAAATTACCTCTCGTTATGTTGAGATCGTCAATGTTTTATTCTTCTACCTTGCATATGCTAGAAATTTCTTGTCTTGATAATTTGTTTGCTTATGAAATGCCTATGCATAGGAAGTATGTTAGACTTAAATGTGTTTTTTCACGTGTTACATGATGCTCTCTTCGGGTTTCAATTACTATATTTCATGTGAGCAGCATTGAAATCTTATGCCTAGCTAAGGGAGTAAAACTATAACGCTTGTTGGGAGGCAACCCAATGAATAAAATTTATTTTTTCTTTTTGCTTTCTGTTCTTGTGTGTTAACACAATTATGCTACTATTATGATTGTGTTTTTTGTGTTTTAATTGGTGTTTGTGCCAAGTAAAGCCTTTAGGATCTTCTTGGGTGATAGTTGTTTGATCTTGCTGAAAAAGACAGAAACTTTGTGCTCACAAAAATATTTTTTATAAATCACAGAAAAGAGCTTCTACCTTGATTGTTTTTGCATAAGTTTAATATATGAATTACCCTGGTCTTCCTAATTTTTCAGAATTTTTGGAGTTACAGAAGTTTTCAAAAGTTCCAGATTACTACAGACTGTTCTGTTTTAACATATTCTGTTTTCTTTGTATTGTGTGCTTATTTTGATGGCTCTATAGT
The DNA here is from genome assembly GCA_021605145.1 of Aegilops bicornis. NCBI lineage: Eukaryota > Viridiplantae > Streptophyta > Magnoliopsida > Poales > Poaceae > Aegilops > Aegilops bicornis. Next base: position 692,007,194 of record CM038669.1, read on the forward strand.
TTTCTTTTATGAGTTTTTGCCATAGAAAAGTTGGAATACAGTAGATGTAATACAAACACAAAATATGAATAGGTTTGATACATCACTTATAGTAGTGGTTTGCTTTCTTTTACTAACGGATCTCACGAAGGTTTTGTTGAGTTTTGTGTGATTGAAGTTTTCAAGTTTTGGGTTATCTTATGATGGATGAAAGAAGGATAGAAGAGCCTAAGCTTGGGGATGCCTCGGCATCCCAAGCTATTATCCAAGAATGAGCAACCAACTAAGCTTGGGGATGCCCCCGAGTGGCATCCCCTCTTTCTTCTAACGACCATCGGTATTTTACTCGAGGCTATATTTTTATTCGTCACATGATATGTGTTTTGCTTGGAGCGTCTTGTATGATATGTGTCTTTGCTTGTTTTATTTTGTGTTTTAAGTCATCAATCCTTGCTGGACACACCTATTTGAGAGAGCCAAAATTATGTCATGACTTGTTAGAATTGCTCTCTATGCTTCACTTAAATCTTTTATGAGCTAGGACTTGGTCTAGTGCTTCACTTATATCTTTTTGAGCATGGTGTGCTTAGTAATTTTGAAGAAATACTCTCTTTGCTTCAGTTAGATTTATTTGAGAGCTAGTAAATTTTTTGAAGAAATTCTCTCTTGCTTCACTTAAATTATTTTGAGAGAAAGAAAATTTGTTATGCTCATGATCTTCACTCATATTTGTTTGAGCTTATAAAAAGCAACACATGAAAATTAGTCCCAAAGTGATAGATATCCAAGAAGGGTAAAATATATAAAAATGTCATGAAGATCACTGGACAAAATAAACTTGATTCTTAGTAATAGTTTTGAGATATGATGATGTGATATGTGAGTTATGTTGATGAGTAATTGTGCTCTAGTAAGAACATTAGTGTTAAGGTTTGCGATTCCCTATGCATGCACGAAAGTCAATAATCATGCAATGAAAATTATATCCTAGTTGTGGTGCATTATTCGGTGTTACTTATGCTTAATGCTTGCTTTACGAAATTATTTGTTTCTTGGTTGGTCGCTTCTCAATCTTTTTGCTAGCCTTCATTTTGCACTAAGTATGGCCTCTACTTGTGCATCCAAAATCCTTTAAACCAGTTTTGCCACATGATCCACTATATCTACCTATATGCGGTATTCTTTTGCCATTCTAAGCAAATTTGCATGTGCCATCTCTAATTTTCAAAATAAACTTCTCTTTTGTGTATTTGTTTTGCTCGCGAAACGATAACGGGTGGCTAATATTTTCCATGCTGGATGTGTTACTCTCACGATGAGTGTTTATTCACTTGTCATTGCACGAGAGTAAGACAAAGGTTTTAGGGATTCCTAGTCCCGAAATGCAAAAATGAATTTACTTTATGTTGTCAAATAATAAATTCCTTGGAAAGTGTTGGTATGGAAGGCACCCGTGGATACGGTTAGCCATGGAAAGTGAAAGTATGGTGGAAAAAGAAATAACCTTTATTTTTTGTTTGGGAACCGCCTATGGCATATCTAGCATGGAAAGTGTTCGGGACTCTGCGTCGTTTTTGTTGGTGGGATGGATACACCTCCCAAAATGTTTTTATCTCTATTTTTCACTTTGAGCTCTGGCACCTCTACAAATCCCTACTTCCCTCCGCGAAGGGACTTTCTTTTACTTTATGCAATTTTCACTTTTGAATTTGAGTCTCCATCTTCTCTTATAAAAGCACCAACTAGGAGGCAATATGATCGTGAGTAAGTATTGGGTGTAGCTAGTATGCGAGTGTGTTTTATGAATGGATCAATATTTGAGCATGATGGGCTAGGGATAACTTATTTTAGCGTTGATATTTTGAAGGACATGGTTGCTTGTTGATATGCTTGAGTATCTAAATTATTATGTCAACACTAGACTATTGCTTTGAATCACATAAAAGTCAAAATGTCCATGCTAGAAAGAAAAGAATATGATATGACTTGATGAACAACACTCCACATTAAAAATTCTGTTTTTCTCACTTACCTACTCGAGGACGAGCAGGAGCTAAGCTTGGGGATGCTGATACGTCTCCAACGTATCTATAATTTTTTATTGTTCCATGTTGTTTTATTATCAATCTTGGATGTTTTATAGTCATTTTATAATCATTTTATAGTCATTTTATATCATTTTTTGGTACTAACCTATTAACATAGTGCCAAGTGCCAGTTGCTGTTTTCTGCATGTTTTTTTCATCACAGGAAATCAATACCAAATGGAGCCCAAACGCAGCGAAACTTTTTGTGGATTTTTTGGACCAGAAGACATCCAGTGGGCCAAAGAAGTATCGAAGAGGGAGCCCGAGGTGAGCACAAGACACCTGGGCGCGCTCTGGTGTATTGTGCCCACCTCGGTGGCCTCCCGCACTGCCCCTTTACTCTATAAATACCCTAATATTCCAGAAACCCTAGGGTAGGCGAAGAAATATTCATCCAGCCGCCGCAGAGTCCAGAACCACCAGAGTGTTTGTCCATGCAGAGTGTTTGTCGTTTTTCTTTTCTTCTTTAAAATGGACGTTGTCATTTTTACAAATAAATGTAGAATATTTTTTAAATACATGTAAAGCATTTTTATGAATTGTACAAATGTTTTTCTTTTATACCACACAAGCAAACTTTTACCTTCCATGAACATATTTTTTCATACGCGGTAAACATTTTTACAAGCTAAGTACATTAAAAAGTTTGTGAATTACATAAATATTCTTGTTAATATGTTTACAGAGAAACTTTTGTGTACAATCAAAAAACAAAAAGAAACAAAAGTAGAAAGGAACCCATAAACCACCATTACAAAAACAAGCAACAAAAACACGTTGAAAAACAGTAATAAAACCCATAGAATCAACGCTACATTGCTAACGAAACCACCATATCGGTTTTCTGTCTCATGTTTTTATTTTTATTTTCTTTATTTTGTCCGTTATTTTCCTTTTTTAATGGACATTGGCATTTATACAAGTAAACGCCAAATATTCTTGTTATTTTCTTTTTTAATGGACAATGGCATTTTTACAAATAAATGCCGAATGTTCTTGAAATACATTTATACCATTTTTATCAATTGTACGAACATTTTCTTTAAATAGTGCAAACAAACTTTTACATCCCACGAACAGATTTTTCACTGCGAGGTAAGAACACAAGAGACATGAATTTTTCGTTTTGGATCTTATTGGTACTCTTGATGTTGATACGGCATGCCTCTGGCCAGTACTACTACTACCAATTCTACTGTTCTCAGGAAGGTCATAGTCACACATAGAAAGGCAAGAGATGGCAAGCTAGAGCATGATATGGTGCAACGTGACAAAGGAAGAGAATTGAAAGTTGTCCAGATCGCATGCAACCATATTTTCATAGCTGTTTTGGTTTTCAAGAATTAAACGATCAATCTATTTTCTAGTTGAGTATGAAAATTGAGCTATGTACATGACAGCCCATGAGATGAACTCGGGTACGGCTAGAGGAGATATATTCATTATTTATTTGGAAGGACTCGACCACCAGAATTACACGCATACAAAGATATCTTTCTGGCAATAGTAGTCCTGCCCATAAAAACAACTGGCTGGGGTCCACCTGCCATGCAGAAACAAGGGCGTCAAGTAGGATCGCTCCAGGCGATCGAGGGAGGCGACGAAGGTTCCCTTGCGCGCCGCCGGTGACGACGCCGGTTCCCTCTCTCTCCGTCGGCCGCTCCGGCGGCGGGAGGGAGGGGGAACCTCGGGTCTGTTCGCTAGGTGGGTGTGTGGTAGGGTTAGGGTTGAGGGAGACGCTGCCGAGGCCGTTGCGGTGGTGTCGCGTCGGAATAAGTTTCTCCGGGCTCCGTTCGCGGTCAGGCGAGGCTTTTGCCTTCGTCTAGGAGCCAGCGGGGTTGGGGATCCCCGGATCTCGTCGAGGTCGCGGGCTATGGTGGCTGGAGGTCCATCGGCACTGGCCGTTTGGGTCCTCAGATGGGCGATGGATGCAGGGAGACGAAGACCTTTCTTCTTCCTTGTTGGTATGATTTGCTGCTGCTGTTCTTTTCCTTCCTCTGTGCTGATACTGGTGGGAGATCCTGCTTTGTCCGGGCGGATGGCCCGGCCGCAGTGCTGGACCGGTCGGATGACTCGAGTTCTCTTCCTTTTGGAAGGGACACTTGTCGCGGTACTCAAAGCCAAAGATGACGACGACTGTTGCAGGTGTGTTAGATTGATGTCCATGCCCTCTCAGCGCTGGTGTCAAGAAAGGAGGAAGCAGCGTGGCGACAATTGTACAGTGGTCGAAGATGATGACCTGTTTGCGACTGGTTGCAGATCCTTCTGCTGCAGGGGTCTTCTCTCAAGATTCAGAGATTATGACACATGGCTCCGAAGATCCTATTGTGTTATGGTTGTCTTAGGGTACTCTAGATTTTCATGGTCCTTTGTGTTTGCGTCTCAGTGTGCTTGTAAGGGTCACATACTTTGTACTAATTCATGATATGAATGAAAAAATTCTTAAAAAAAGAATTAGTCAAAGTCAGTTAGCTTTTCATTGTTGGTTATGTAAAGATTACATGCTACTCCTTCCGTTCCAAAATAGATGACTCAACTTTGTATTAACTTTAGTAAAAGTTAATACAAAGTTGGGTCATCTATTGTAGAACGAAGGGAGTAGATGGTAAGGCAAGTGATTTGTTTAAATATATATAGTAGAGTCCTCACGTTTTGAGATTTGTGTGGGTCATGTCAAATTAGAAGGTTTGGTTTGTTTGCTTAACAAGCAAATTTAGGAGGGTCGGTTGCTGATATAAAAAGCCTAGGTGCCCATTGTAATGGGGAAGGTTATTTTTTCGGAAACACTAACGCTCACACGTGTGGTCGTTTACATCTCACTGATACGTCTGCAACGTATCTACTTTTTCAAACGCTTTTGCCCTTGTTTTGGACTCTAACTTGCATGATTTGAATGAAACTAACCCGGACTGACGCTGTTTTCAGCAGAACTGCCATGATGTTGTTTTATATGTAGAAAAGAAAAGTTCTCGGAATGTCCTGAAAATCAACGGAGGCACTTTTTGAAATTAATAAGAATTTCTGGGCGAAAGAAATACACCAGAGGGCCTAGGGCCTGTCCACGAGACAGGGGGGCGCGCCCCCTATCTCGTGGGCCCCCTGGACCTCCATCGACCTCAACTCCAACTCTATATCTTCCGTCTCGCGGAGGAAAAAATCAGAGAGAAAGTTTCATCGCGTTTTACGACACGGAGCCGCCGCCAAGCACTAATCTCTCTCGGGAGGGCTGATCTGGAGTCCGTTCGGGGCTCCGGGGAGGGGTATTCGTCGCCGTCGTCATCATCAACCATCCTCCATCACCAATTTCATGATGCTCACCGCCGTGCGTGAGTAATTCCATCGTAGGCTTGCTGGACGGTGATGGGTTGGATGAGACTTACCATGTAATCAAGTTAGTTTTGTTAGGGTTTGATCCCTAGTGTCCACTATGTTTTGAGATTGATGTTGCTATGACTTTGCTATGCTTAATGCTTGTCACTAGGGCCCGAGTGCCATGATTTCAGATCTGAACCTATTATGTTTTCATGAATATATGTGTGTTCTTGATCCTATCTTGCAAGTCTATAGCCACCTATTATGTGTTATGATCCAACAACCCCGAAGTGACAATAATCGGGATACTTCTCGGTGATGACCGTAGTTTGAGGAGTTCATGTATTCACTATGTGTTAATGCTTTGGTCCGGTTCTCTATTAAAAGGAGGCTTTAATATCCCTTAGTTTCCACTAGGACCCCGCTGCCACGGGAGGGTAGGACAAAAGATGTCATGCAAGTTCTTTTCCATAAGCACGTATGACTATTTACGAATACATGCCTACATTACATTGATGAACTGGAGCTAGTTACATGTCACCCTATGTTATAGCTATTACATGAGGAATCACATCCGCATAATTATCCATCACTGATCCATTGCCTACGAGCTTTTCATATATTGTTCTTCGCTTATTTACTTTTCCGCTACATTACAACTACTACAAGAATCCAAAAACATTTATCTTTACTTTTGCTACTATTACCATTACTATCATACTACTTTGCTACTAAATACCTTGCTGCAGATACTAAGTTATCCAGGTGTGGTTGAATTGACAACTCAACTGCTAATACTCAAGAATATTCTTTGGCTCACCTTATGTCGAATCAATAAATTTGGGTTGAATACTTTACCCTCGAAAGCTGTTGCGATCCCCTACACTTGTGGGTTATCAAGACTAATTTCTGGCGCTGTTGCCGGGGAGCATAGCTCTATTCTCTGAGTCACTTGGGATTTATATCTGTTGATCACTATGAAGAACTTGAAAGACGCTAAAACCAAGATTTTGCCCTCAACTACGATGGGAGGTAAGGAACTGCCATCTAGCTCTGCACTAGATTCTTCTTCCGTTATTAGTAGGCTTGCGACACCTAAACCTGCTACTGATATGAATTCTGATATGTCTCATGTTATTGATGATGCCACTTCTGCTATGCATGATGAAACTACTTTTGTGCGTGATACTACTGTGCCATTAGGTGAATTTCTTGATGAACAACTTGCTAGGGCTAGAGAGAATGAGGTTATTGAAGATGCTATTATTGATGATAGTGATGATGAAAATTCTCCCAATGATTATGTATTGCTCGTTGTTCCTGAGGGTTATCTTATGAACAAAGAAGCTACTGAAGCTATTTTTGCCTGCAAAGATAGATATGATCTTAAGAAATTATTAGCTAATTGGAAGCAGCAGTCTCTTAATGCTAGAATGAAACCTGACCCTGCTTTTGCTACTTCTCCTATCTGTGTTACTGATAAGGATTATGAATTCTCTGTTGATCCTGAGATTATTACTTTAGTTGAATCTGATCCTTTTTATGGCCTTGAATCTGAAACTGTTGTGGCACATCTTACCAAGTTGAATGATATAGCTACCCTGTTTACTCATGATGAGAAGTCTCGCTATTTTTATATTCTTAACATATTTCCGTTCTCATTAAAGGGTGATGCTAAAACTTGGTATAATTCTCTTGCTCCTGGTTGTGTGCGTAGTCCCCAGGATATGATTTATTACTTCTCTGCTAAATATTTCCCTGCTCATAAGAAACAAGCTGCCTTCCGGGAAATATATAATTTGGTGCAAATCAAAGAAGAGAGTCTCCCACAAGCTTGGGGGAGGCTTCTCCGGTTACTTAATGCTTTGCCTGATCATCCTCTTAAGAAAAATGAAATACTTGATATCTTTTATAATGGACTAACCGATGCTTCCAAGGACTACTTGGATAGTTGTGCTGGTTGTGTTTTCAGGGAAAGAACAATCGACGATGCTAAAATATTATTGAATAATATGTTGACTAATGAAAATAATTGGACTCTCCCTGAGCCAATTCCTGAAGAAATTCCTGAACCAATTGAGCCATTTCCTGAGCCTATTCCTAAACCCACTCCGAAGAAGGGAGGTGTTTTATTTCTTAGTCCTGAAGATATGCAAGAGGCAAAGAAATCAATGAAAGAAAAAGGTATTAAAGCTGAAGATGTTAAGAATTTACCTCCTATTGAAGAAATACATGGTCTTAATATACCGCCTGTTGAAGAAACACATTGTCTTGATAACCCGACACAGGTAGTAAAGGTAAATTATCTCTATAGATATGATAAAGATGAAATCCCATCTACTAAATTCCATAGCCCTTGCTTAGATGAATTTGATGATTTCATGAATAGACAAGCAAATTTCAATGATTATGTTGGTAGACAATTGAAGAATAATGCTTATACGATAGTACGCTTGAATAATTATGTATCTAGAGTTAAAGGTGAACTTAAACTCACTAGTAAACATGCTTCCATGATTGCTACTCAAGCTGAACAAGTACTTAAGGCTCAAAATTAATTGCTTGCTGAATTAAATAATAAAAATGACTTTGTTGTTAGAGTGGCTACTAGAACTGGTAGAAGGACTCAGGAACTTTTGTATCCTGAAGGCCACCCTAAAAGAATTGAACAAGATTCTCAGAGAAATAATTTAGAGGCACCTAGTTCTTCTAAGAAGAAGAAAAAGAAGAATGATAGGACTTTGCAAACTTCTAGTGAACCTAATGTAGAAATACCTGAGAATCCTAATAATACTTCTATCTCTGATGCTGAAACACAATCCGGAGATGAACATGAACCTGATGATAATGCTAATAATGATGTTCATGTAGATGCTCAACCTAGTAATAACAATGATATAGAAATTGAACTTGCTGTTGATCTTGATAACCCACAATCAAAGAATCAACGGTATGATAAGAGAGATTTTCTTTCTAGGAAGCACGGTAAAGAAAGAGAACCATGGGTTCAGAAACCCATGCCCTTTCCTCCTAAACCATCCAAGACAAAGGATGATGAGGACTTTGAGAGTTTTGCTGAAATGATTAGACCTATTATCTTACGCATGCGCTTAACTGATATGCTTAAAACAAACCCTTATGCTAAATATATGAAAGATATCATCACTAATAAGAGGAAAATACCTGAAACTGAGATTTCCACCATGCTAGCCAACTACACCTTTAAGGGTGGAATACCTAAGGAACTTGGTGATCCCAGAGTACCCACTATACCTTGCTCTTTTAAAAGAAATTATGTTAAAACTGATTTATGTGATCTTGGGGCCGGTGTTAGTGTTATGCATCTTTCCTTGTACCGTAGACTTGAATTAAGTAAGTTGACACCTACTGAAATATCTTTGCAAATGGCTGATAAATCAACTGCTATACCTGTCGGCATTTGTGAGGACGTGCCTGTTGTTGTTGCGAATGTTACTATCTTAACAGACTTCGTTATTCTCGATATTCCCGAGGACGATAGTATGTCTATTATTCTTGGTAGACCCTTTTTAAATACTGCAGGAGCTGTTATTGATTGCAACAAAGGCAATGTCACCTTTCATGTTAATGGTAATGAGCATACGGTACATTTTCCGAGGAAGCAAATCCAAGTTCATAGCATAAATACTATTGAGAAAATTCCATCAATTATTATTGAGGTTTTGAATTTCCTCTCCCTACTGTCAAGAAAAAGTATGATATTCTTATTGTTGGGGATTTTCATATCCCGTTGAGGTAACTTAGTGTTATTCGAAATTTCTCCGGTTCCGTGCTATTCAGAATGAGTTTGTTAACAAGACTTGATCAACCTTGTTAGTGGATTCATTTTGATGATCATCAGATGGATGAAACTAGAAGGCACAACCTTCTGTACTTTCTTTTTACTTTCTGTTATTTAGATTAAATAAAACAAAAAATAGTACTATCTGTCTGTTTTCTGAATTATCTGTGCATTAAAAAATAGTCCGAAAATAAAAGTGCTCCAAATTCCCTGCAAATTTAGTATTATTTTTTCTGGAATATTTGAGGATTTTAGGCACTTAAATTACTACAGGAGGGGCAAGCACCACGCAACGAGAGAGGAGGGCGCGCCCCCCCATAGGGTGCGCCCCCTGTCTCGTGGGCCCCGGGTGCCCCCCCCCCCCACTTATGCCAGCACCCACACACTTCATCTTCTACCCAAAAAAATCCCCATCCAGCTCAAGCACGAGTTCTAGCTCGTTTTGCTGCGATTTTCAATCTCCTTGTTCAAAGCTCCGTTCACAAAACTGCTTTGGGAGATTGTTGCTTGGTATGTGACTCCTCCATTGGTCCAATTATTTTTTGTTCTAGTCATTTTCTCATTGCAAATCCTTACTGCCTTGGTGACCCTGTTCTTGAGCTTGCATGTTAAATTTTTGAGGTCCCAAGTAATTCCAATGCATGATATAGGCTCTAGGCACTTGTAGGAGTAGTTGCTATCAATCTTGTTTAGATTTATGCACTTTTATTTTGAAGTTACTAAAATTTCGGAACTATTTCAGAAAAAGAAATATGCTTAGGAGAATGTACCAAGGTGGTTCCTCGGCAAAGAAAGGGCCCAGGATTGCTATACGTGAGCAAGATGTGGAATTACCGAGGAACGCGGATGTACGAGCTTGTGAGCAGTGGCGGACCCAGGAAAAAAATGAAGGGTGTGCACACTATAAATTTTTTTCTCACCTAATCAATGTGCCAGACAAAATATGACAAAATAATAACATGATAGCTTAATGCAAATCTCACAACAATTTAGTTCACAAAATATATCTCAAATGTGCTCAATTACAATACGAGTAGTCTTACATGAAAGAAGCACAAGTAGAAAATTACATCACTAGGTAACTCTACGTTTTTGCATTGCCATGAAAGCATCAACTATGTCATCTTCGCTACTTCCATGAACACATCCCGTTCAATAAATGTCACCAAGCAATCATTCAAGCGATCATCACTCATAGTAGTCCTCAACTTATTTTTCACTAGATTCATTGCTGAAAATACTCTTTCAACACTCGCCGTCGCCACCGGTAAAATCAATATCAATTTGATGAGTAAGTAGACCAAATCATAAAGAACATGCTTCTTTGTTGCAACAAGCATAATAGAGAGCTCACCAATATTACTTGCATTTCTAAACCTATCATCTTGTCTCATATCATCAATAAAATTAGTAAGTTGAAATTCTAGCCTTATCAAATCTGTGCTTGAAATGTCCATGTGATAGAATTCAGCAAGTCTCGTTACCTTGAGTGCATCATAAGAAGCAAATGAATTGAGGGGATTCAAAGCCGACATGCAAATAAGCAACTCAGATTAACCTCATCAAACCGATTGTCAAGCTCTTGAATGGTTTGATCAATGACACCAAGATATACTTCTCTTCTATAACGATCATCATTTGTTTGTACTTCATAATACTGACGTGATCTTCGATTAGGCTCATAAATATCCTCCCACAAAGGAACTTCAATGTCATGTTTGTTGCAAAATAAGGTTAGCTTTGCAAGAAATTCTTCCCAACCATGAGACCTCATGTGTTGCATTCTACTCTTTGCCAAACTAACAAGTGTCATTGCATTGACAATATCTTGATTTCTCTTTTGCAAAGATTTGGACAACTCATTTGTATAGCCAAGAATAACAAGCATCAAGTGAAGATTGAAAACGAAGTCAAATGATTCAAAGGCTTGAGCAACTCCACGTATTCTTGTCGTCCACTCACTTTTTTGTGAAGGATCTTTTCCAATAGCATCAAGTACTTCAAGGATTGTGGAATACATGCTAACAATGTGCATAATGGTTTTAAAATGAGAGCCCCAACGAGTGTCGCCGGGTCTAGCTAGTCCCATCCCTTGATTTAGCCCACTTCCACTTTCAATCTCACCCATTTCAAGTGCTTCCAACACCTTTTGAGCTCTAACATCTCGAAGCATGTCATGGCGCTTACAAGAAACTCCAACAATATTGAGCAAGTAAGAAACATGATCAAAGAACCACAAACATGGTTCATTGTCCTTTGCCACAACTATAAGAACCAACTGAAGTTGATGTGCGAAACAATGGATGTAATAGGCAGAGGGTGACTCTTTCATGATCAATGTTTTCAACCCTTTAACCTCCCCTTTCATGTTGCTAGCCCCATCATATCCTTGCTCAATGATTTGACTAGGAGTCAAATGATGATCTTTAAGCAAAGTTTGAATTGCATCCTTAAGTGACAATGAAGTTGTATTGGCAACATGAACAACTCCAAGGAACCTCTCACATCCTCTTCCCGATTTGTCAACAAATCGTATGCAGAGAGCAAGTTGTTCTTTATGAGATGCATCACTAGACTCATCAGCTAGGATTGCATAGTGGTCATCACCAATATCTTCAATAATTATTTTAGTTGTTTGCGCCGCACAACATTCAATTATTTGATTTTGTATCTTTGGACTAGTCAAGATGCAATTCCTGTGAGCATTGTTCAATACATGTTTATTAACTTCTTCGTCATTTTCCAAAAGCCATTTAAGAAGTTCAAGAAAGTTCCCCCTATTGCTAGATTCTTCACTCTCATCATGTCCACGAAATGCCAATCCTTGGTTCAAAAGAAACCTCAAGCATCTAAGTGAATAAGTCAGCCTAGCCTTGTAAATACGTAAATCCTCTTTACACACCCTCACCATAATGTTATCAATTGATGGTTGGGGTGCCACAAATAAATTGTACTTCTCTTGAGCTTTGTTGTGAATGCTGTTAATACCACCCACATGTTTGTCTAATGCATCAGGCCTATACCAATTTTTCCAACCACCTTTAACAATGGCATCACCCTTAGGCCCCCCATTTGATTTGCCTTTGAACAAATAACACACAAAGCAAAATGCAGCCTCATATTTAACACTATATTCTAGCCATTTATAGTTCTCAAACCAAACAAAGTTGAAGTGTCGATTTTTACCATACGTAAATCCTCTTCCCAACCATCAGGTGGAAGCCTTTGAATATTATATGACCTTGCATGTGGATGTTGGGGTGATGGTTGCCGTGGTGCTTCATCATCAATATCAATGTCAATCTCTGCATCGGAATGGACTGGAGGTGGATCAATATCAATGTCAATCTCTGCATTGGAATGGACAGGAGGTGGATCAACATCAATGTCAATCTTTGCATCCAAATGGACTGAAGGTGGATCAATATCAGGTTCCGGTTGCTCTTCGGCTGCAACCTTTCTTGATTTTGCCTCATAATTCTGAAAAAAGACTTGATGTCACCATTCCTTTTCATCTTCAGTTCTATATTTAGAACATAATGTCAGCAAGACAGCAAGACTAGAACAAAAAATGGCACATCCCTAGTCCTCTGGAGCTTTTTTTGTTCACAAAACAACAATTACTAAGAAAACACAGCCTACTGATGTTCTGCACTTCTGCTAACAGCCTAACAATATTTTATACAAATTTAGAAACAACACTACAGAGGCAAAGCTGCAGTATAACAAATGGGATCTAGCATCTGGTCAAACACACACCCACTGACCCACGATCGGGGTGGAGAGCGCCGGAAGGGCAGGAACGGATCACCGGAGGAGAACGGGCGTCGGCCGTTGGGAGATGGGATCAGATCCTCCGGATAACGGAGCGGCGGCCGTCTGGTCCAGCAGTCCAGGTCGGCTCGACGCCGACGGCGCCTCGGCAGGGGAGGCGGGACGGGTGATGGCCGCGACGGGAAGGAACCCCAGGTCTCCAGCGGCGGCCTCCAAGCGCGAGAGCCGACCGAAGGCGGCCGAGCGCGAGTGTGGAGCGGCGGGGTGGAGCGCGAGCAGGGCAGCTGAGCGCGATGCGGCTCTGCCTCTCGTCTCGCTCGCTCACAGTGGAGTCCGAGAGGATGAGGTGGGCCTGGGTAGTGGGCTCAATAGTCAAAGAATTAGTCAATGATGGTGTGATTTATATGTATATAAAAAAATCTCAGAATTTCTGGGTGTGCCATGGCACACCCGGCACACCCGCTGGTTCCGCCAATGCTTGTGAGTGGCCATCCGATGATTTTATGGCAGAGCAGGCTTTAAGGAGGAATTTGACGCATATGTGCGTAATGCTGAGCTGGAGGACTTCTTACAAGATAAGTGTCCTTAGTACTATCAATTGACTGATTCCTTTGTGCGGAGGTTTAAATATAACTGTATGCGTAATTCTCCTAGTGTCCTATTTGATATTTATGATACATCTTACACCATGGACTTAGAGGATTTTACAAATGCTTGCAAACTCCCGCAGTGGGGTAATATTAATGATCCTCACAAATCTGAACTTAGAGATTTTCTTGCTAGTATTACTGTGGGAGAATCTAGGGACATAGCACAAGCTACCATAGGGAGCATCCATTTTCCTGCTATACATTATTTTGCTCTCTTCATTGGTAGATGTATTAACGGTAAGGATGAAGCATGTCACATGTGTGTCCCTGATCTGTGTGTCCTCAAGAGTGCTGTGTTAGGTTATAAAGGTTATAATTTGGGGGCAATAGTTGCACGAAGGTTGCAAAATAATAGTAGAAAGGGAAATTTCTTTGGAGGAATTTATGGAACCCGTGTGGCTAATTATCTTAATATAGCCCCACGAGAGGGGGATATGATTTTACCCCCTGTTTATTTGGATAAAGAAGCTATGTTTAATCATCATTTTCTTGAGAGGAATGAACAATTCCTCCATTATCGACTAATCTATGATGTATTTAAACGTCGTCCCTCACATTTCTTCCTGCTCCCTACCTTTTTGATTATCAGGCAAAAGGAAGATATGTTGTCACCAGGGAGGAAGCAGCTGAATACGAGAGGGGAGTGGAGGCATCTCGCCAACACGCTGCAACTTAGGAGGCGGTTGCCGCTGCATCTCAGCACAACCCTGGTTTCACTTACGGATATCAGCCAGGCGATCCTTGGTATTAGACCAACTTAGGCCAAAAGCCTAACCTTGGGGGAGTACGTATTTCTCACCGACTTTACATTCATGTTCACACACTAGTCGTCGGTGCTCATACTCTTTCATTGTATTATCCATGCTAGTTTAAATTCCTTTTTCTAGTTTTCTTCTTCTATGTTTGATAAACCTTGAGAAAAACCAAAAAATTAGTTAGTTTAATTTCCATGCTTGTAGTAGAATTAAAATGAAAACCCAAAAATATTTTCTAGTTCTTCTTCTTACTTGTTGGGAGCTTTCCCGTGTAAATAGTTTTATTTTCTTTTCTTTCCTTTGGGGGTCGAGAAGACCATATTGAAAATGCTTAGTGGCTCTCATATGCATACTTGTTTATTAAATTTAGAGCCCATATTACTTGTCTTCTCTTTTGAGTTGAATGCTTGCAGATTCCAGCTTAGTCCAATGCACGTGCACTCTTATTATTATACACATCATTCGGTCGTGCAAGTGAAAGGCAATAATGATGACATATGCTGGACTTATTGGGATGAGAAAAGCTGGTATGAACTCGACCTCTCTTGTTTTTGTAAATATGATGAGTTCATCGTTCCTGAGTCAGCTTATTATGAAGTAAACATATTTGCAATAACATTTAGAGATTATAGTTGCTTGTGCCATGCTTGATTAGCTTTGAGTTATAATGGTTTACCTTGCATGCCAACATGCTATTAGAATGATTATGATGTGGTATGATGGGATGGTATCCTCCTTTGAATAAATTGAGTGACTCGACTTGGCACATGTTCACGCATGTAGTTGAAACAAAATCAACATAGCCTTTACGATATTTATGTTCATGGTGGATTATATCCTACTCATGTTTGTACTCGGTGTGAATTAGTTTTAATGCATGTTTATGACTGTTGTCGCTCTCTCTGTTGGTCGTTTCCCCGTCTTTTGCTAGCCTTCACCTCTACTAAGCGGGAATACTGCTTGTGCATCCAAACTCCTTAAACCCCAAAGTTGTTCCATATGAGTCCACTATACCTTCCTATATGCGGTATTTACCTGCCGTTCCAAGTAAATTTGTATGTGCCAAACTCTAAACCTTCAAATGAAATTCTGTTTTGTATGTTCGAGCAGCTCATGCTACAACTAGGGCTGCCTATATCTTCCATGCTAGGTGGGTTATTCTCAGAGGAGTGGACTCCGCTCCTCATTCACGAGAAAGGGCCGGTAACCGGGATGCCCAGTCCCATGATCCAAAAAGATTAAAGCAAATCAAAATAATTAAACAAAACTCCCCCAGGGTTGTTGCTTGTTGGAGGCACTCGTTGTTTCGAGCAAGCCATGGATTGATGCTTGTTGGTGGTTGGGGGAGTATAAACTTTTACCATTCTGCGTGGGAACTGCCTATAGTGCATTTAGTATGGAAGATACAACCATCTCATAGTTGTTGCGTTGACAGCGAAAGTATGCCGCTCAAAATGTTATTCAATCTCTATTTTAAAATCGAGCTCTCGCACCTCTACAAATCCCTGCTTCCCTCTGCGAAGGGCCTATCTATTTACTTTTATGTTGAGTCATCACCTTCTTATTAAAAAGCACCCGCTGGAGAGCACACTGTTATTTGCGTGTATTACTATTGGTTTATATTGGGTGTGACTTGACTGGATCTCTTTTACCATGAATTACAATGTTTAGTCAGTCCTTGATCTTTAAAGGTGCTCTGCATTTATGTTTTGCGGTCTCAGAAAGGGCTAGCGAGATACCATTTTGTTATATCATGTTAGGATTGTTTTGAGAAAGTGTTGTCATCCGAGTTTTATTATTATGGCTCGCTAGCTTATTATGTTATTGATATGAGTAATTGTGAGACCTAAGCATTATTGTGAGTATGGTTAGTTTATAATATTGTTGAAACCTGAATGATGGCTTTGCATGTTTACAACAACAAGAGCAAATAGAGCTTGTAAAAGTTTTTCTTTATCACTTTCAGTTTATCAACTGAATTGCTTGAGGACAAGCAAAGGTTTAAGCTTGGGGGAGTTGATACGTCTCCAACGTATCTACTTTTCCAAACACTTTTGCCCTTGTTTTAGACTCTAACTTGCATGATTTGAATGAAACTAACCCGGACTGACGCTGTTTTCAGCAGAACTGCCATGATGTTGTTTTATGTGTAGAAAAGAAAAGTTCTCGGAATGTCCTGAAAATCCACGGAGGTACTTTTTGGAATTAATAAGAATTTCTGGGCGAAAGAAATACACCAGGGGGCCCAGGGCCTGTCCACGAGACAGGGGGCGCGCCCCCCTATCTCGTGGGCCCCTTGGACCTCCACCGACCTCAACTCCAACTCTATATCTTCCATCTCGCGGAGGAAAAAATCAGAGAGAAAGTTTCATCGCGTTTTACGACACGGAGCCGCCGCCAAGCCCTAATCTCTATCGGGAGGGCTGATCTGGAGTCCGTTCTGGGCTCCGGAGAGGGGGATTCGTCGTTGTCGTCATCATCAACCATCCTCCATCACCAATTTCATGATTCTCACCCCCGTGCGTGAGTAATTCCATCGTAGGCTTGCTGAACGGTGATGGGTTGGATGAGATTTACCATGTAATCAAGTTAGTTTTGTTAGGGTTTGATCCCTAGTATCCACTATGTTTTCAGATTGATGTTGCTATGACTTTGCTATGCTTAATGCTTGTCACTAGGGTCCGAGTGCCATGATTTCAGATCTGAACTATGATGTTTTCATGAATATATGTGTGTTCTTGATCCTATCTTGCAAGTCTATAGTCACCTATTATGTGTTATGATCCGACAACCCCGAAGTGACAATAATCGGGATACTTCTCGGTGATGACCGTAGTTTGAGGAGTTCATGTATTCACTATGTGTTAATGCTTTGGTCCGGTTCTCTATTAAAAGGAGGCCTTAATATCCCTTAGTTTCCACTAGGACCCCGCTGCCACGGGAGGGTAGGACAAAAGATGTCATGCAAGTTCTTTTCCATAAGCACGTATGACTATTTACGGAATGCATGCCTACATTACATTGATGGACTGGAGCTAGTTACATGTCACCCTATGTTATAGCTATTACATGAGGAATCGCATCCGGCATAATTATCCATCACTGATCCATTGCCTACGAGCTTTTCATATATTGTTCTTCGCTTATTTACTTTTCCGTTGCTACTTTTACAACTGCTACAAAAACCCAAAAACATTTATCTTTAATTTTGCTACTGTTACCATTACTATCATACTACTTTGCTACTAAATACCTTGCTGCAGATACTAAGTTATCCAGGTGTGGTTGAATTGGCAACTCAACTGCTAATACTCAAGAATATTCTTTGGCTCCCCTTGTGTCGAATCAATAAATTTGGGTTGAATACTTTACCCTCCAAAGCTGTTGCGATCCCCTACACTTGTGGGTTATCACTCACCCACACACATAGATCACCGTTCATTTAGTTTCGCACCAATCCTGACACGGTGAGGCAGTTTTTGTGTGCCACGTAGGATAAGGCCGGTGTGTGGAGTATTTGTCAGTTCGCCCGCACGCTGTTTCTCCCTCGGACGAGACCGTTGCGAGTCGAGGCGTACGTTGAAACTGCCGTCGCGCCCGCACGCCGCGCACGACTTCTGTTCCCCGTCTCCCACGACTGCCCATTTTTCCATCTCCCACACCCAAGCTGTCATTTGCCATGCTTTTTACAGGGTACATGACAACTGCCCTATTTGTGATTTTTTTTTGGAATGTAGGCTCAAGAAGAGTCTGGCTTTGAATTAACAAAGCCATCAACCGGCCAGGAATTACAACGAACCATACAACGGGAAAGGAAAAAAAAGACTAAGAAACTGGAAACGGAAGATACAAGGTGCTCCAAAAATAGCATACATGCCCCACAACAGAAAGCACAAGGATATTGCCGAAAAAGGGTCCCCCCCCGCTTTTTATACAAAGCAACCAACCGAACCATACATGGATAGGTGCTAGGGCGGAAGCAGCACAGTCACACCCAAAAGAAACGACAGAGAAAAGCAAAAGAAACGAATGTCGACAACGGCAGATCAACAAAAATGAAGAATCCTCGTGATCGCAGCGCCCACCAGGATCTTCCACTAGACTCCAAGACTCCGAAGCGCCGGCACCTATCAACAACTCCAAGAAGGATCGCGACGATGACGACGCTACTGCCAAGGGTTTCCCCCGGTACACGACAAGGCGAGAGGAAGGGTAGCCCCAGCGCCCTCCGGAAGGTCGGTGGCACCACAGCGCCACCGCTACCGGTGTTGGCCATGCCGACAGGGGTTTCCCCCGATCCCAACCCGCACCTCGGGCGCCCTGGAGCCTGCCACCAAACCAACCACCATCATGCGCCAACGCGGTCATGAGGCCCCCACGCCATCTCACCACGGCACCGCGTGGCGAAGAGTCAGAGCCGGGACTAGGGCATCAGCGCCATCGTTACGCGGGAGGGCCCCACCTCCACCGTCCGCGACGGTAGCCGTCCGGACGCAATAGCGGGAGCACACCAGGCCCGTGGGCCCACAGGCCCGGCCGAGCCCTCATGGGCCCGCAAAGCTCCCGCCTTCGCGCTGCTGCCGGCATGCCGGTGGTGCCGCCGCCCCAAATCCGAGCCTCTCTTCCTCCACACCGCGCCGCAGACAATGAGGCCACGCCAAGGGACTGGCCCGCTAGGACCCAGATGGGGTCCTAAGGGCCCAAATCTGGGCCGAGGACGCGTCGCCGGCCACCCTGCGCAACCATGCCGCCCTGCCGCCAAAGGGCGGCGCCACCACCGCGACGGGCAACCGCCAGCGGCCTCCAGGCCGTCGGGCCGCCGTCAGCCGAAGGGCACCCACCGCCAGCCCAGTCCCCGGGACAAGAGGAGCGCGCGGGGGGTAAGGAAGGGCCCATGCCAGCCCGCCTGCCAGATCCGGGGCTCCATGGCAGCGGGGGGGTGAGGGGCACGGGGGAGGAGGGAGGAGAGGAGGGCGGGGGGAGCCGCCCCTCGGGGAGGCGGTGCGGGCGCGGGGTCGGGGGAGGGAGAGGGAGGGGAGAGCGGCGATTCTTTTCCCAACCTCCCAGGTATGACTTTCAGTTTGCACAAGGATATTCTACAAGAAGACTAGCTAAATGTTGATGGAGCTCTTGACGCGAATGAAGCACCAATGCAATGGCAGCAAGAGAACTTCAAGGGGGAATCGCGCGCAGTGAAGACGAACAAGCCCTCATCCAACCCAAAAGGAGACCACCAGCATCACCCTTCCTTCTTCAATTCTGAAGGGGACCCCTGCCCCTCACCCTCGATCGAAGGGCGCCGGACCGTCGCAAATTGAAGAAGCTCACCCTAGAGCAAGGAGTGGTAGATGTTGTAGCGCCTTGGGGGATTCTCAGCGTGACCAACCCACTGAGCAAGATCACCATGAGAAGAGCCAAACCACAGCTCAATGGTCCATACATACACGATGAAAAGAAGCTGTTGAAGGACGAGGGCAACGAAGAAACAATCGCAGAGTTGATAAACACCTGAAGCTAAGACAAGAATAGCTCAAATTAGGATCCATGTTTGAATTACCTACGCCATGCTGCTGCACACAGGGGAGAGGAACCCTATCCCCTCCACCACCATGGCAACACATAGACGAACTGCCTACGGACAACCATGCTGCTGCACATAGGGGAGAGGAACCCTATCCCCTCCCCCACCTTGGCAACACACAAACGACCGGCTTACAGACAACCACATGGAGCTAATCTTGCGAAATATCCCAGTGTTATCTCCAACTGTGACGTCGCTGCACGCCGGAAAACCACATCCAAACGCCAATGCACACCCCCAACTCGCCCAAGACAACACCTTCAGGAAGGTGACGACGCAAGCCGCGCTGCTGCCGCCTAGACCACAGCTGGAAAAAGGTTTTCACCCGGGAATGAGAGGGGAGGGAGAGGGGATCAAACCTCGACGGCGCCTTCAAGAAGGGGAACGACGCCAGCCGGAGTCGCCGCCACCGTGACCGGAAAACAACCGGCCAAAAATTTCTCCCGGTCCGAGCATGCAACTCCGGAAACCCCACCTTCAGCAGATTCGGTGACCAACTTCCGCCACAACCCAGATCCAGCGGGCAAAAGGCGAGGGAAGGGGGAGGAGGAAGACCTCCAGATCTGACGCGCAGCCAGGGGCACAGGGCCACCCGCCTCGACCATCGCCCAACGCCTCCACCACTCGCCGCCAGCACGGCCAAGTAGGGAAGAGGAGCACCAGCGAACGCCACTCGGTGTGAAGCAGGCCCCGCTGCACCACCCGAGGACGCCGCCTCGGCTACAGGGACCCTCCGCGCTTAGACGGAGTAGCACGGCCTTGCCGCCACCTTCCTTGGCAGCCGCGCAGACTTTGTCGGCGACCCCTCTGGCAGCGGCGAGGCGGGGGAAGGGGGGGACGGGGGAAGGTGGTTTGGTGGCTAGGGTTGTGTCGCTGCCCACGTCACCCCAGGCAGAGCAAAGTGGGGGCCTTTTTTTTCCTTGTCCTAAGTGTAGTCGCCCTATTTCTGATTGTAAGAAGATGGCAACTCTCTCTTTACCCGAACATGTTATTGTTGCCATGTCTGTTTTTGTAGCGCTACATGGCGACTACCTAGTGTTAGTAGGTGGCAACTCCTAAAGATACCATCGTCGCTCACATGCCCGTCTCCTCTCCCACACACCAAAAGCTATCAGTTGTCATGTGTTTTTGCAGGGTACATGGCAACTGCCCTAGTGTGCTTGTAAGCAGATGGCAACTCTCCCTTTACCCGAACATGTTTTTTTGCCATGTCTGTTTGTAGTGCTACATGGCAAATGTGTAGTGTTAGTAGGTGGCAACTCCTAAAGTTTTCAAATCATGACAACTGTAGTAGAACAGACCATACATGGAAACAACTGCAGTTGTCCAAAAATGGCATCTGGCACTGGACCTGAGATGGCAATTGCAGTTAAGCAACCATGGCAATTGTAGTTGTCAGACATTTCAACTGTAGTTCAGCAACATGGCAACTGCAGTTAAACAAACATGGAAGAGGTAGCATACCATGGCAATCGCGGGGGACGCGTGGTGACTGCCACGTGGGGCATGTGGCTCGCAGGCGGGGAGGGGCGACGGCCGAGACGGGTCGTGCAGGCCGCGTGGTCGCTTGCCCGGACGCGTGGGCGGTCGTGCCGCACACCGAACGTGCGGGCTATGCAGGGTGTGCCCAGACATGCTCGTGCGGGCGGGCCTGTGTCGATGCCACACAGGGTGTGCGGCACATACCCCCTAGATGTCACACGTGTGGCAGTTATCGTCGTCCTATTTTTTTAGATGAATTCGACATGTGTGTGTTTTTCCGCCCGTCAGGCATTATCGAGTTTAGAGAAATCTTGTCAAAATCTCTATTGGCGTGCGAGTTCTTGCGACGCAACGCGTAGGAGACTACAAGCTGAGCCTATACGGGTTGTCCATGTTATTCCTTCGGATCGAGGGGTTGGCGTGTTATTTTTGTGGAGTTTGTGAATATTTTCGTAAACCCGCAACAAATTCTTGCTACGATGGAGTTTTGTGCCGTGAAAGATCGGGCCAACAACGGATCGACCCTCGTCTTGAGGTTCTCTCCTCATCACTTTGGTCAATATCATATCACAACATAGCCTGCAAAAACAAGTTAGACGTCCTCTAGTTTGTTGTTGCATATTTTACGTGGCTACTATGAGTATCTAGCAAGAACGATTCTTACCTCATAAAACCACAATGGTGATATACAAGTTGCTATTTAACCTTCTACAAGGACCCCTTTCATTGAATCCGATTCAAGTAAGGTGGAAGAGATAGACACCTGCCAGCCATCTTTATGCAACAAAGTCACATGTCTATCGATGAAACCGGTCTCATGTACGTGGACATGTAAAGTTGGCCCGGACCGCTTCATCCCACAATACGGCCGAATCAAGAAAAGACCAAGGAAGGAAGCAATCTGAATATCAACGCCCACAAACCCCTTTGTGTTCTACTTGTGATGTCATCTACGCATAGACCTAGCTCATGATGCCATTGTTGGGGAATGTTGCATGGGAAAAAAATCCTACGCTCACCAAGATCGATCTAGGAGATGAACAACTACGAGAGGAGAGATTGCATCTGCATACCCTTGTAAATCGCTAAGCGGAAGCGTTAAGAAATGCAGTTGATGTATACGAACGTCTTCGCGATCCAATCCACAAACTCCCCATCAAGTGCCGACCGAACGACACCTCCGAGTTTAGCACACATGCGGCTCAACGATCAAGTGCCGAACAAACGGCCCCTCAGAGTTTAGCACATGTGTGGCTCAGCGGCGTCCTCTCATTCTTGATCCAGCAAGCGAGATAGAGGAGGTAGATGAGATCTGAACCAACACGACGGTGTGGTGGTGGTGATGGCAACGGAACTCCGGCAGGGCTTCGCCAAGCGCGTACCGGTGAAACGTGAGAGGAGTTGGGAGAGGCAATGAGCAAGGGTGAAGGGTTGGCTATCCCCATGCGCCTCCTCCATCTATATATAGGCTAGGGTGTTGGGGAACGTTGCAGAAAATTAAAATTTTTCCTACGGTTTCACCAAGATCCATCTATGAGTTCATCTAAGCAACGACTCATAGGAGAGAGATTGCATCTACATACCACTTGTAGATCGCGTGCGGAAGCGTTCAAGAGAACGATGATGATGGAGTCATACTCGCCGTGATCCAAATCACCGATGACCAAGTGCCGAACGGATGGAACCTCCGCGTTCAACACACGTACGGAGCGGATGACGTCTCCTCCTTCTTGATCCAGCAAGGGGAAGGAGAGGTTGATGATGATCCAGCAGCACAACGGCATGGTGGTGGATGCAGCAGGACTCCGGCAGGGCTTCGCCAAGCAGCTGCGGGAGGAGGACGAGGTGTAGCGGGGGGGGGGGGGGGAGGGGCCAAAACACAGGGTGCGGCTGCCCTCCCCCCTGCCCTCCTTTATATAGGCCCCCAGGGGGGGCGCCGGCCCTGGGAGATGCAATTTCCCAAGGGGGCGGCGGCCAGGGGGGTGGAGCGCCCCCCAAGGCAAGTGGTGCGCCCCCCCCCCCCACCTAGGGTTTCCAATCATAGGCGCAGGGGGGCCCAGGGGGGGGGGGCGCACCAGCCCACTAGGGGCTGGTTCCCCTCCCACTTCAGCCCACGGGGCCCTCCGGGATAGGTGGCCCCACCCGGTGGACCCCCGGGACCCTTTCGGTGGTCCCGGTACAATACCGAGTGACCCCGAAACTTTCCCGATGGCCGAAACAACACTTCCTATATATAATTCTTTACCTCCGGACCATTCCGGAACTCCTCGTGGCGTCCGGGATATCATCCGGGACTCCGAACAACATTCGGTTTGCTGCATACTCATATTCGTACAACCCTAGCGTCACCGAACCTTAAGTGTGTAGACCCTACGGGTTCGGAGACATGCAGACATGACCGAGACGGCTCTCCGGTCAATAACCAACAGCGGGATCTGGATACCCATGTTGGCTCCCACATACTCCTCGATGATCTCATCGGATGAACCACGATGTCAAGGATTCAAGCAACCCCGTATATTATTCCCTTTGTCAGACGGTATGTTACTTGCCCGAGGTTCGATCGTCGGTATACCAATACCTCGTTCAATCTCGTTTCCGGCAAGTCACTTTACTGCATCAGTAATGCTTGATCCCGTGACGGACACTTGGTCACTTTGAGCTCATTATGATGATGCACTACCGAGTGGGCCCGGTGATACGTCTCCGTTATACGGAGTGACAAATCCAGTCTCGATCCGTGTCAACCCAATGCAGACACTTTCGGAGATACCTGTAGTGCACCTTTATAGTCACCCGATTCGTTGTGGCGTTTGTTACACCCAAAGCACTCCCTACGGTATCCGGGAGTTACACGATCTCATGGTCTAAGGAAGAGATACTTGACATAGGAAAAGCTCTAGCAAAACGAACTATACAATCTTGTGCTATGCTTAGGATTGGGTCTTGTCCATCACATCATTCTCCTAATGATGTGATCCCGTTATCAATGACATCCAATGTCCATAGTCAGGAAACCATGACTATCTGTTGATCAACGAGCTAGTCAACTAGAGGCTCACTAGGGACATGTTGTGGTCTAAGTATTCACACGTGTATTACGATTTCCGGATAATACAATTATAGCATGAATAAAAGACAATTATCATGAACAAGGAAATATAATAATAATCCTTTTATTATTGCCTCTAGGGCATATTTCCAACAGTCTCCCACTTGCACTAGAGTCATCTAGTTACATTGTGATGAATCGAACACCCATAGAGTTCTGGTGTTGATCATGTTTTGCTCGCGGAAGAGGTTTAGTCAACGGATCTGCGACATTCAGATCCGTATGTACTTTGCAAATATCTATGTCTCCATCTTGAACATTTTCACGGATGGAGTTGAATCGACGCTTGATGTGCTGGTCTTCTTGTGAAACCTGGGCTCCTTGGCAAGGCAATAGCTCCAGTGTTGTCCGCAGAAGAGTTTGATCGGCCCGACGCATTGAGTATGACTCCTAGGTCGGTGATGAACTCCTTCACCCAAATTGCTTCATGCGCTGCCTCCGAGGCTGCCATGTACTCCGCATCACATGTAGATCCCGCCACGACGCTCTTCTTGCAGCTGCACCAGCTTACTGCCCCACCATTCAACATATACATGTATCCGGTTTGTGACTTAGAGTCATCCAGATCTGTGTCGAAGCTAGCGTCGACGTAACCCTTCTGACGAGCTCTTCGTCACCTCCATAAACGAGAAACATGTCCTTTGTCCTTTTCAGGTACTTCAGGATATTCTTGACCCCTGTCCAGTGTTCCTTGCCGGGATTACTTTGGTACCTTCCTACCAAACTTACGACAAGGTTTACATCAGGTCTGGTACACAGCATGGCATACATAATAGATCATATGGCTGAGGCATAGGGGATGATGCTCATCTCTTCTTTATCTTTTGCCGTGGTCGGGCATTGAGCCGAGCTCAATCTCACACCTTGCAATACAGGCAAGAACCCTTTCTTGGACTGATCCATTTTGAACTTCTTCAAAATCTTATCAAGGTATGTGCTTTGTGAAAGACCTATGAGGCATCTTGATCTATCCCTATAGATCTTGATGCCTAATATGTAAGCAGCTTCTCCAAGGTCCTTCATTGAAAAACACTTATTCAAGTAGGCCTTAATGATGTCCAAGAATTCTATATCATTTCCCATCAAAAGTATGTCATCTACATATAATATGAGAAATGCTACAGAGTTCCCACTCACTTTCTTGTAAACGCAGGCTTCTCCATAAGTCTGCATAAACCCAAACGCTTTGATCATCTCATCAAGGCGAATGTTCCAACTCCGAGATGCTTGCACCAGCCCATAAATGGATCGCTGGAGCTTGCATACTTTGTTAGCATTCTTAGGAGCGACAAAACCTTACGGCTGCATCATATACAACTCTTCCTTAAGATAACCGTTAAGGAATGCCGTTTTGACGTCCATCTGCCATATCTCATAATCATAGTATGCGGCAATTGCTAACATGATTCGGACGGACTTAAGCTTCGCTACGGGAGAGAAATTCTCATCGTAGTCAATCCCTTGAACTTGCCGATAACCCTTAGCGACTAGTCGAGCTTTATAGATGGTGACATTACCATCCGCGTTCGTCTTCTTCTTAAAGATCCATTTGTTTTCTATCGCTCGCCGATCATCGGGCAAGTCAGTCAAAGTCCATACTTTGTTTTCATACATGGATTCTATCTCGGATTGCATGGCTTCTAGCCATTTGTTGGAATCTGGGCCCGCCATTGCTTCTTCATAGTTCGAAGGTTCACCGTTGTCTAACAACATGATTTCCAGGACAGGGTTGCCATACCACTCTGGTGTGGAACGTGTTCTTGTGGACCTACGAAGTTCAGTAGCAACTTGATCCGAAGTACCTTGATCATCATCATTGATTTCCTCTCCAGTCGGTGTAGGCACCACAGGAACATTTTCCTGAGCTGCACTACTTTCCGGTTCAAGAGGTAGTACTTCATCGAGTTCTACTTTCCTCCCACTTACTCCTTTCGAGAGAAACTCCTTTTCCAGAAAGGATCCATTCTTGGCAACAAAGATCTTGCCTTCGGATCTAAGGTAGAAGGTATACCCAATGGTTTCCTTAGGGTATCCTATGAAGACGCATTTTTCCGACTTGGGTTCGAGCTTTTCAGGTTGAAGTTTCTTGACATAAGCATCGCATCCCCAAACTTTTAGAAAGCGACAGCTTAGGTTTCTTCCCAAACCATAATTCATACGGTGTCGTCTCAGCGGATTTAGACGGTGCCCTATTTAAAGTGAATGTAGCTGTCTCTAGAGCGTATCCCCAAAATGATAGCGGTAAATCGGTAAGAGACATCATAGATCGCACCATATCCAATAGAGTGCGATTACGATGTTCAGACACACCGTTACGCTGAAGTGTTCCAGGTGGCGTGAGTTGTGAAACGATTCCACATTTTCTTAAGTGTGTACCAAATTCATGACTTAAATATTCTCCTCCATGATCTGATCGTGGGAACTTTATCTTTCGGTCACGTTGATTTTCTACCTCATTATGAAATTCCTTGAACTTTTCAAAGGTCTCAGACTTGTGTTTCATCAAGTAGACATACCCATATCTACTCAAGTCATCAGTGAGAGTGAGAACATAACGATATCCTCCATGAGCCTCAACGCTCATTGGACCACACACATCGGTATGTATGATTTCCAATAAGTTGGTTGCTCGCTCCATTGTTCGGAGAACGGAGTCTTGGTCATTTTGCCCATGAGGCATGGTTCGCATGTGTCAAATGATTCATAATCGAGAGACTCTAAAAGTCCATCAGCATGGAGCTTCTTCATGCGCTTGACACCAATGTGACCAAGGCGGCAGTGCCACAAGTATGTGGGACTATCATTATTAACTTTACATCTTTTGGTATTCACACTATGAATATGTGTAACATTACGTTCGAGATTCATTAAGAATAAACCATAGACCATCGGGGCATGACCATAAGACATATCTCTCATATAAATAGAACAACCATTATTCTCAGATTTAAATGAGTAGCCATCTCGCATCAAACGAGATCCAGATACAATGTTCATGCTCAAACTTGGCACTAAATAACAATTATTGAGGTTTAAAACTAATCCCGTAGGTAAATGTAGAGGTAGCGTGCCGACGGCGGTCACATCGACCTTGGAACCATTCCCGCGCATCGTCACCTCGTCGCTTCGCCGATCTCCGCTTATTCCGCAGCTCCTGCATGAGTTACAAATATGAGCAACGGCACGGTATCAAATACCCAGGAGTTACTACGATCTTGGTAAGGTACACATCAATTACATGTATATCACATATACCTTTAGTGTTGCCGGCCTTCTTGTCCGCTAAGTATTTGGGGCAGTTCCGCTTCGGTGACCCTTCCCTTTGCAATAAAAGCACTCGGTCTCAGGCTTGGGTCCATTCTTTGACTTCTTCCGGCAAGCGGCTTACAGGCGGCGGCAACATCTTTGCCGTCCTTCTTGAAGTTCTTCTTACCCTTGCCCTTCTTGAACTTAGTGGTCTTATTGACCATCAACACTTGATGTTCTTTCTTGATTTCAACCTCTGCTGACTTCAGCATTGAAAATACTTCAGGAATGGTCTTCACCATCCCCTGCATATTGTAGTTCAACACAAAGCTCTTGTAGCTCGGTGGGAGCGGCGAAGGATTCTTTCAATGACCGCCTCATCCGGAGGTTGATCTCCAAGCTGGGACAAAGCGGTTGTGCAACCTGCACATTTTGAGTATGTGCTCCTTGTGAACTGTTTTCCTCCATCTTACAACTATAGAACTTGTCGGAGACTTCATATCTCTCGACCCGGGCATGAGCTTGAAAACCCATTTTCAGCTCCTCGAACATCTCATATGCTCCGTGTCGCTCAAAAAGCTTTTGGAGCCCCGGTTCTAAGCTGTAAAGCTTGCCGCACTGAACGAGGGAGTAATCATCAGCACGTGATTGCCAAGTGTTCATAACATCTTGGTTCTCTGGGATTGGTGCTTCACCTAGCGGTGCTTCTAGGACATAATCTTTCTTGGCTGCTATGAGGATGATCCTCAGGTTCCGGACCCAGTCCGAATAGTTGCTGCCATCATCTTTCAGCTTGGTTTTCTCTAGGAATGCGTTGAAGTTCATGTTGACATGAGCGTTGGCCATTTGATCTACAAGACATATTTTGCAAAGGTTTTAGACTAAGTTCATGATAATTAAGTTCATCTAATCAAATTATTTAATGAACTCCCACTCAGATTAGACATCCCTCTAGTCATCTAAGTATTACACGATCCGAGTCGACTAGGCCGTGTCCGATCATCACGTGAGACGGACTAGTCATCATCGGTGAACATCTCCATGTTGATCGTATCTTCCATACGACTCATGTTCGACCTTTCGGTCTCTTGTGTTCCGAGGCCATGTCTGTACATGCTAGGCTCGTCAAGTTAACCCTGAGTGTTTCTGCATGTGTAAAACTGTCTTACACCCGTTGTATGTGAAGGTAAGGATCTATCACACCCAATCATCACGTGGTGCTTCGAAACAACGAACTTTAGCAACGGTGCACAGTTAGGGGGAACACTTTCTTGAAATTATTATAAGGGATCATCTTATTTACTACCGTCGTTCTAAGTAAACAAGATGCATAAACATAATAAACATCACATGAAATTATACAAAGTAGTGACATGATATGGCCAATATCATATAGCTCCTTCGATCTCCATCTTCGGGGCTCCATGATCATCTTTTGTCACCGGCATGACACCATGATCTCCATCATCATGATCTCCATCATTGTGTCTTCATGAAGTTGTCACGCCAACGACTACTTCTACTTCTATGGCTAACACGTTTAGCAATAAAGTAAAGTAATTTACATGGCGTTCTTCAATGACACGCATGAGTCATACAAAAATAAAGACAACTCCTATGGCTCCTGCCGGTTGTCATACTCATCGACATGCAAGTCGTGATTCCTATTACAAGAACATGATCTCATACATCACAATATATCATTCATCATTAATCACAACTTCTGGCCATATCACATCACATGACAATTGCTGCAAAAACAAGTTAGACGTCCTCTAATTGTTGTTGCATCTTTTACGTGGCTGCAATTGGGTTCTAGCAAGAACGTTTTCTTACCTACAAATAACCACCACATGATTTTGTCAACTTCTATTTACCCTTCATAAGGACCCTTTTCATCTAATCCGCTCCAACTAAAGTAGGAGAGACAGACACCCGCTAGCCACCTTATGCAACTAGTGCATGTCAGTCGGTGGAACCTGTCTCACGTAAGCGTACGTGTAAGGTCGGCCCGGGCCGCTTCATCCCACAATACCGCTGAAGCAAGAAAAGACTAGTAGCGGCAAGCAAGTTGACAAGATCTCGCCCACAACAAAATTGTGTTCTACTCGTGCAATAGAGAACTACGCATAGACCTAGCTCATGATGCCACCGTTGGGGAGCGTTGCGGAAAATTAAAATTTTTCCTACGGTTTCACCAAGATCCATCTATGAGTTCATCTAAGCAATGAGTCATAGGAGAGATTGCATCTACATACCACTTGTAGATCGCGTGCGGAAGCGTTCAAGAAAGCGGTGATGATGGAGTCATACTCGCCGTGATCCAAATCACCGATGACCAAGTGCGAGCAGACGGCACCTCCGCGTTCAACACACGTGCGGAGGCGGATGACGTCTCCTCCTTCTTGATCCAGCAAGGGGAAGGAGAGGTTGATGATGATCCAGCAGCACAACGTCGTGGTGGTGGATGCAGCAGGACTCCGGCAGGGCTTCGCCAAGCAGCTGTGGGAGGAGGACGAGGTGTAGCAGGGGGAGGGAGGCGCCAAGACATAGGGTGCGGCTGCCCTCCCCCTGCCCTCCTTTATATAGGCCCCCAGGGGGGCCGGCCCTGGGAGATGCAATCTCCCAAGGGGGGCGGCGGCCAAGGGGGGTGGAGTGCCCCCCAAGGCAAGTGGTGCGCCCCCCACCTAGGGTTTCCAACCCTAGGCGCAGGGGGGCCCAAGGGGGCGCACCAGCCCACTAGGGGCTGGTTCCCCTCCCACTTCAGCCCACGGGGCCCTCCGGGATAGGTGGCCCCACCCAGTGGACCCCCGGGACCCTTCCGGTGGTCCCGGTACAATACCGGGTGACCCCGAAACTTTCCCGATGGCCGAAACAGCACTTCCTATATATAATTCTTTACCTCCAGACCATTCCGGAACTCCTCCTGACGTCCGGGATCTCATCTGGGACTCCGAACAACATTCGGTTTACTGCATACTCATATTCATACAACCCTAGCATCACCGAACCTTAAGAGTGTAGACCCTACGGGTTCGGGAGACATGCAGACGTGACCGAGACGGCTCTCCGGTGAATAACCAACAGCAGGATCTGGATACCCATGTTGGCTCCCACATACTCCTCGATGATCTCATCGGATGAACCACGATGTCGAGGATTCAAGCAACCCCGTATACTATTCCCTTTGTCGAGACGGTATGTTACTTGCCGAGATTCGATCGTCGGTATCCCAATACCCGTTCAATCTCGTTACCGGCAAGTCACTTTACTCGTACCGTAATGCATGATCCCGTGACCGGACACTTGGTCACTTTGAGCTCATTATGATGATGCACTACCGAGTGGGCCCGATGATACCTCTCCGTTATCTGGTGACAAATCCGATCTCGATCCGTGTCAACCCAACAGACACTTTCGGAGATACCGTAGTGCACCTTTATAGTCACCCGATTCGTTGTGACGTTTGGTACACCCAAAGCACTCCTACGGTATCCGGGAGTTACACAATCTCATGGTCTAAGTAAGAGATACTTGACATAGGAAAAGCTCTAGCAAAACGAACTATACGATCTTGTGCTATGCTTAGGGTTGGGTCTTGTCCATCACATCATTCTCCTAACGATGTGATCCCGTTATCAATGACATCCAATGTCCATAGTCGAGAAACCATGACTATCTATTGATCAACGAGCTAGTCAACTAGAGGCTCACTAGGGACATGTTGTGGTCTAAGTATTCACACGTGTATTACGATTTCCGGATAATACAATTATAGCATGAATAAAAGACAATTATCATGAACAAGGAAATATAATAATAATCCTTTTAGTATTGCCTCTAGGGCATATTTCCAACATAGGGGGCATAGGAGGGCGTCCAAAACCCATCTAGGGCCGGCCACAAGGTTGAAATCCCTCTAAACTTGGAGATAACATCTTATCTCTAGATTCAACCCTTTAAATTTAGAGATAAGACCTTATCTATAGATTTAAACAACATGTGCCTTGGGGAATGGGGCGGCTAGCCTAAGTGGGTTGTAGCCCCTCCCTCGGTCCATGTGGGCCCTTCCTAGGTTGTTGGGCCCCACGGTGGAACCCCCGGAATCTTCTAGAACCTTCCCGATACAATACCCAAAAAATGAACTTTTTCCGGAGCCCAAAATATGACTTCCCATATATGAATCTTTACCTCCGGACCATTCCGGAGCTTCTCGTGATTTCCCGGATCCCATCCGGGACTCCGAACTACCTTCAGACTTTCCACTATTAATATCTCAATACTACCCTAGCGCTACCGAGTGTTAAGCATACAACCCTACAGGTTCGAGAATCATGTAGACATGACCGAGACACCTCTACGGTCAATAACCAATAGCAGGGCCTGGATGCCCATATTGGTTCCTACATATTCAACGAAGATCTTATCGATCGAACCTCGATGTCAAGGATTCAGCTAATCCCGTATGTAGTTCCCTTTGTCTATCAGTATGTTACTTGCCCGAGATTCGATCGTCGGTATCTCCATACCTAGTTCAATCTCATTATCGGCAAGTCTCTTTACTCGTACCGTTATACAAGATCCCATGACTAACTCATTGGTCACATTGCTTGCAAGCTTGCTGTGATGTTGTGTTAGTGGCCCCTGAGATACCTCTCCATCGTACGGAGTGACAAATCCCAGTCTTGATGCATGCCAACTCAACATACACCCTCGGAGATACCTGTAGAGCACCTTTATAGTCGCCCAGTTACGTTGCAACATTTGGTACACACAAGGTACTCCTCCGGTGTCAGTGAGTTGCATGATCTCATGGTCATAGGAACATATACTTGACATGCATAAAACAATAGCAATAAACTTGATACGATCATATGCTACATTTATAGTTTAGGTCTTGTCCATCACATCATTCTCTCAATCATGTGATCCCATTATCAAATGACAACTCATTTCTATGACCGGGAAACCATAGTCATCTTTGATCAATGAGCTAGTCTGGTAGAGGCTTACTAGGGACATATTGTTGTCTATGTATCCACACATGTATTGGAGTTTTCAATCAATACGATTCTAGCATGGATAATAAACGATTATCCTGAACAGGGAAATATGATAATAACTAATTTATTATTGCCTTTAGGGCATATTTCCAACAGAACCTAGGTAAAACTATGTGTCCCATGTGTACCCTATTTTGATCATCTATGGGCGCTCCGCCCCATGAGGAACTGTCGGAGTAATGGGCCACATGTAGCCTAACCCGAGTCCTCGAGCCTTTCGAGACTTTGGGCCGGCTTAATACGAGACTCTAGAATGAAGCACCGCCTTCCGGTGGTCGGCTGGCTCGAACAGCTGGCTGGCTTGAACAGCCGGCTGCCCGAAGGCGGCCAAGCACCAGCAGACGGCACCAAGACAAGCCGACTCCTAGCAGACGGCCTCCGCAGGGGCCGGCTTCTAGCAGGCGGCCACCCGGTGCCCTCAGAGTCTGCGCCCCTCATCAAGAGGACAAGATAGGGTGAGGCTACAGTATAGCCCCGCACCCCCGGATCCCGGGTTTTGGCATGGTTACAGTGCCCCGTACAGGCGGAGATCTCCGCATGGCGCGACACTGTTGCCACTCCCCCTTGAGGCCACCCTTGAACGACGAAGTCCTATTCCCATAATGGCTGTCAGTGCGGCCCTACAGCGGCCCGGGCTCTGAGGCGGAGAGGCGCGGAAGGCGGCCGAAGCTGGACCAGCTGGAGCTACGGGAGGCCGGCCTCCAGCAGTCGGCCGACCCCTCCCCCGAGACCTGTGCGCCATTAACCAGAAGGGGCGCAGTGTGGCTACAGTAATCTCCCACCAAGCGGTGGGACTGTAGCCATGCTCCCCTGACCAAGCCTGCTTCATTAGCATCATGGCTACAGTGATCAGCCACCAGCCAGCGGCGGAAGCGGCATGTCGGCTCCGTACCAGACCAGTCGGAGGGCCCACCAGGCGGCGGGCCCCGGCTGCCGGCGGAGAAGCCGGCGACCAGAGACGCAGACAGCCGGGCCCAACACCCGGCTGAGTTACCATTGTACCCCACAGAGGGTAGGCCTATAAACCCCCGGCACCCATGCAAAGGGTTCCCAACCTGTTAGAACTAGACTCATACCTAGAGGAAGAAGAGAGCTAGGCCTGCCTCCTTCAACCTCTAGCATACAGCTCAAGGAGCACCTTGTACCCACTAGTGCCTTAGTGATCATGCGGAGATCCCGTGGAGCAGTAGGGGTATTATCTCCAAAGAGAGCCCCCAACCTGGGTAAAGTACGCCGGCGTTCGTGTCTACGCCTCATCCTGCTTCCAGGCACCGACAACGTTCTACTCGCTCCCACCATGATAAGCCATCCGTTGGCATATGTCGCACCCAACCCCCGACATTTGGCGCCCACCATGGGGCGAGGTGCACCGTCATCCGGAGACCTGTTCTGGACGGGAACCTTGTTCCTTCCTGGCGTGTGCAGCCAGCCCAGCACGCCCGACGGCGTCAGTCTCGACGCGCTGCGCGACGCGGAGATCGCCTGCGCAGCAAGCTGCCTCGCCGACCTTGTTAGCGAAATCAGCCTCTCCGACGAGCCTGCATCTGACGCAGGCACCGACTGCCCGGAGAACCGCCTCGTCAGCCTCCTCGACCAGCTCCACGTCACCAGCGAGCCTGCTGCCGACTTGGAGTCTGTTGGCTCTGCCGATCCAATGATCGTCGACTCCGACACGGTGTCGCTTGACGCATTCCCCACCAACATGGTGGTCTACGACGAGCCGCCTCCTCGCGAGCACAGCGGCGGGAGCAACGTTACGGAGGTGCTTGTCATCAACAGTGGTGAGCACTCAGACGGAGGCGTTTGAGACCCGCTCGATGCGGCGCTGCGGGACTTGTCAGCGCCCATCCGGGAGATGCAGACGCTGAGACGCTGGAAGCTCGTCGCGTCCAGCTCATCGAAAGCGCCAACCGATTGGCCAGCATGCGCCGCCTTTCGGACGCCTACCGGCGCAAGATGGACAAAGGCGTCGGCGGAGCGCCGATTCCTGAGGGGCCTAGCCGCCTTGGCTCGCTCCGGCAGCGTGACGCGACCATCGCCAGCATGTTCGGGACGGATCGTCCCTTCTACGCCATGCCTGCAGAAAACGTACAAGCTGCCCGGGCGGTGGCAGACGAGCTGGACAAATACGAGGGCGACGGGCGCGCACAACTGAAGCACCATGGCCTCCGTACAGTTCCTTAGACCATCTAAACTACATGCAAAACTCTAAACAATACATGTGATACAAAACATCAAGTTCTAACAGCGCTCATGCGCCGGGACGACAAGCGTTCTCGACGCAGTCACCGATCTACTGCGGCCTCTTCCTCAGAAGTAGATGACGACCCCGCGGGCAGCAGCGAAGGACACGCGCGACCGATCGGGGGAGGGCGGATCTCTCACAGATTTCGATCCGATCTATAGTGGGCCTCAGGCTCATGCGTTAGAGTTGGCTCTACGAGATCAGCAGCTACCCTGGTACGTACATGGCGGCTACACATCCGACTACACCGAGCCACTGCATCGAGCGATCTGCACCGACCGTCGGCACATCATCAAGCTGGACAACTACACCGACCCATCTGCACTGCATCAAGCCAAACTACACCAGGCCGAGCCACGGCATCAAGCTGACTACTAGTAAAGTTCATCGTCGAGCACCTACAACATCGACATGCATCACCCACACATCAGGCCGGTGTGCAAAGCGATGCAATTCTCGTCGACTTCTCCGGTGTGACACGGCATCGACACTTGGTCGCTGCAAGGGATGCCTTCAAGCGACACACTGTCGTCGACACGCCGCTGCGACGCTATCACCGACACTTCATCGCCAAGGTCTCCATCAACGTAGTCTTCATCAACATCTTCGTCAACACACCGCCGCTGCCTCGTCCACAAGATGGACACCTAGCGTCCTCTGACAGAGTTGTCTGCAAGACGCGACCTCGACGACGGCATCGACTATGTCATACACGACGATACGGCTGCATCAACATGACGTCACTCTAGTGACCAGCCTACACAGCCGCACGGTTCTGGCAAAACCTATGTGTGCTCGATGGATTTCCTCCGGTCCTGGTAAAACCGGTGAACTCATCGTTGACGACACCCTCTGACATTCGGAAGGTGCATTGTCCATGACTTTAGCTCCGTCATCTACAACGTAACGCTTTTTTTTGCGTCTCCGGCTTTGTGCGGCTTTATCATCCACGACGACTACATCATCGACCACGACTACCTCAACCATGGCTACATCATGATCGGCTACCTCGACATCGACATACATGGCTACGTCTACAACACCTCATCCGCAACAACTCTAGTCAACAGTGTGCGAGTCGTCACTAGCGTCCACGCCTCTCTCACTGTGACTGCGGGAGGAAATAGAGGAGAGACAAGGAAGGCATCGGAAGGGGACGCAGTCACCGCCCCAGGTGTCGACCCATCAGAGATGCAGGTGATGATGGTGAAGCAGAGAAGACGACACGAGCACGATACTTCAAATCCAGTCGCAATCGTCCGTTTCACTCCCGCTACGACTGAGGAGGAATGTTAAATACAATTTGGGTTTAAAGATAGAGATAAGGGGTAGGTCAAATAGGTTTAAACCATGTATTACTTATCTTGTACTCCAAGCCTCTACCCTCTCGTGTATTCTATATATACCCCATATGAAGGTCAGATCAATACAACAAAACAACAACAAATATTAGCCATCCTACAATTTCCACATCTCCTTGTCGCTGCATCACCCGGTGACTTCATGGCCCGCCCTCCTCGACGCTGCACCACCCAGCGACTACTAGCAAGACCTAAATCTACTCTTACAATGACTTAGACTTGTAACCGGACTCTACAAAACCTAGACTACTCCCTAGACAAACTATGACACGGAGTCAACCAAGAGCGTGGACTAATACTAGTATACGTATACTAGCTACTATGACACGGCTGCCAGCGAGCTTGCATCTAACTAGGACTTTTCTAACACTAATTAATCTCAAGATTATCTAACAAAATACATATAGAGTGAATGACACACGGTAGATAGAGAACATGATTAATCAGTTGTTCCGGGTTCTTTCAGGATTACAGCAAGAAAAGTACTCCCTCCATCCCAAAATAAGTGACTCAAGTTATATTAACTAGGCATAAAAAGGTCTTGATTTCGACCAGATATATATATATATATATATATATATATATATATATATATATATATATGTATAGACAAAAACAAGTACAAATGTCAGTGCGTTGCAACTGAGACATTATTTTTGTCCACTTATTTCAGCATGTCCCACACTATTGTCCACCTCCTCCTTAGGAGAGCTCCACTAGTATCCCAGACAACGAGCGTGTTCGCATTCATCAATGTAGTCTTTGGTCCACCTGTGTTTATTTATGCATCACTCACTAAATCCCAGTATACACAACGTGCAACCTCCTTTAATTATGTAGTAAGCCGTTTAATTGTGCACCACTTAATTAGTCCATGTAGGATAGCATATTCCTTCCTTCCTTCCTTTAGCGGGACTCACTCTTTTCTTCTCATGTTATCATCCTCATCATCGGCTTATTGATTCGCAAGCCAACTTATTGAGTTGATCGATAACTGGTAACTCCAAGATGTATATGAATTGATGCCTTTTGTATTAATGTTAGTTATCTTAGGTGTGTAGATGATCTGAAAACTACGGCTCTTATGATCTGAAGATATAGAAAAGGTTTGATTCAAGTATGAGGGAAACTTCTGTCAACTTGTAAAACATGTTTGCAGGAGAAAAAATTGGCGTGTAAGAGTCCACTTAAACATGTCCGCATCTGTATTTTCTGTATTTTAATTGATCTAGGGGATTTTAGTTACATGTGAAGAAAAAGAATGTCATGTATATCTACTCGCTCGGTCTAGATTCTTATTTTGAACTGTCCTCGATCCAGATTTGTTGGAACCATCGACGGTCAAATTAAATATCCGGTCTCGTCCACCCCCCCCCCCCCACCCCACCCCCACCCCCCGCGTCGCCTCCCTGAGAGAGGCGACTGAGGGCTCCTCTCCCCTCCCTCAAGCGCCCCTCCCCTCCTAATACTCGTCCCGCCGTCAGCGTGCGCCACTGGGACTGGCCCGTATGGTGTTGGCAGCCTCGTCCGCCCACGTGTTGGGGAACGTAGTATTTCAAAATTTTGCCTACAATCACGCAAGATCTATCTAGGAGAAGCATAGAAACCAGTGGGAAGAGTGTGTCCACGTACCCTCGTAGACCGAAAGCGGAAACGTTTAGTAACGCGGTTGATGTAGTCGAACGTCTTCGCGATCCAACCGATCCAAGTACCGAACGTAGGGCACCTCCACGGTCTGCACACGTTCAGGTCGGTGACGTCCCTCGAACTCTCGATCTAGTTGAGGCCAAGGAAGAGTTCCGTCAGCACGACGGCGTGGCGACGGTGATGATGAAGTTACGGCGCAGGGCTTCGCCTAAGCACTACGACGATATGACCAAGGTGTGTAACTGTGGAGGGGGGCACAACACACGGCTAAGAGAAACTTTGGTGTGTCTATGGGGTGCCCCCCTCCCACGTATATAAAGGAGGGGGGAGGAGGAGTCCGACCAAGGTGTGGCGCGCCAAGGGGGGGGGAGTCCTACTTGGACTCCCGGTCCAAGTATGATTCGCCCCCCCCCCCCTTTCCTTTTCCCACAAGGAGAAGGGGGGGGGAGAGGAGGAGGACAAGAAGGAAAAGGGGGCCGTCCCCCAACCCTCGTCAATTCGGATTTGGGCTTGGGGGGGGGGGGGGGGGCTTGATGGTGTCGCTAGGACTACGTCGGTATTTTTCCCAAGAGGAAAGGATGATGTAGCACACCAACGGTAGGTATTTTCCTCAGTTATGAAACCAAGGCATTGATCCAGCAGGAGAACCAAGCAATCACAACGTAAGAAGCACCTGCACACAAATAACAACACCTCGCAACCTGATGTGTTAAAGGGGTTGTCAATCCCTTCCGAGTCTGACGCCTCAAGATAGGCAAACGGACGTGAGAAAATTGTATTGGATTGAAATAATAGACCGCAAATAAAATAAAGTGCAGCAAGGTATTTTTGTATTTTTGGTTTAATAGATCTGAATAAAAACGCAAAGGAAAAGTAGACCGCAAGGCAAATATGTGAGAAAGAAGACCCGGGGGCCGTAGGTTTCACTAATGGCTTCTCTCGAGAAAAATAGCAAGCGGTGGGTAGACAAATTACTGTTGGGCAATTGATAGAACTTCAAATAATTATGACGATATCCAAGCAATGATCATTACATAGGCATCACGTCCAAGATTAGTAGACCGACTCCTGCCTGCATCTACTACTATTACTCCACACATCGACCACTATCTAGCATGCATCTAGTGTATTAAGTTCATAGAAAAACGGAGTAATGCAATAAGAACAATGACATGATGTAGACAAAATCCGTTTATCTATATGGTGGTAGATATAGATCTCGTCTTTTTATCTTTAGTAGCAACGATACATACATGTCGGTTCCCTTTCTATCACTAGGATCAAGCACCATAAGATCGAACCCACTACCGGGCACCTCTTCCCATTGCAAAACAAATAGATCAAGTTGGCCAAACAAAACCCAAATATCGGAGAAAAAATACGAGGCTATAAGAGATCACACATATAAGAGATCAAAGAAACTCAAATAACTTTCATGGATATAAAAATATATGACTGATCATAAACTCGAAGTTCATCAAATCCCAACAAACACACAGCAAAAGCACTTACATCATATGGATCTCCAAGAGACCATTGTATTGTGAATCAAAATAGAGAGAGGAAGCCATCTAGCTACTAACTACGGACCCGAAGGTCTACAAAGAACTACTCACGCATCATCGGAGAGGCACCAATGGAAGTGGTGTACCCCTACGTGACGGTGTCTAGATTGGATCTGGTGGTTCTGGATTCTGCGGCGGCTGGATGAATATTTCTTCGCCTCCCCTAGGGTTTCTGAAATATTGGGGTATTTATAGAATAAAGAGGTGGTGCAGGAGGCCACCGAGGTGGGCACAATACACCAGGGCGCGCCTGGGCCTCCTGGCGCGCCCAGGTGTCTTGTGCTCACCTCGGGCTCCCTCTTTGATACTTCTTTGGCCCACTGGATGTCTTCTGGTCCAAAAAATCCACAAAAAGTTTCGCTGCGTTTGGGCTCCATTTGGTATTGATTTCCTGTGATGGAAAAAACATGCAGAAAACAACAACTGGCACTTGGCACTATGTTAATAGGTTAGTACCAAAAAATGATATAAAATGACTATAAAATGATTATAAAATGACTATAAAACATCCAAGATTGATAATAAAACAACATGGAACAATAAAAATTATAGATACGTTGGAGGCGTATCAGCATCTAAGCTTAGCTCCTGCTCGTCCTCGAGTAGGTAAGTGATAAAAACAGAATTTTTAATGTGGAGTGTTGTTCACCAAGTCATATCATATTCTTTTCTTTCTAGCATGGACATTTTGACTTTTATGTGATTCAAAGCAATAGTCTAGTTTTGACATAATAATTTAGATACTCAAGCATATCAACAAGCAACCATGTCCTTCAAAATATCAACGCTATAGTTATCCCTAGCCCATCATGCTCAAATATTGATCCATTCATAAAACACACTCGCATACTAGCTACACCCAATACTTACTCACGATCATATTGCCTCCTAGTTGGTGCTTTTATAAGAGAAGATAGAGACTCAAATTCAAAAGTGAAAATTGCATAAAGTAAAAGAAAGTCCCTTCGCGGAGGGAAGTAGGGATTTGTAGAGGTGCCAGAGCTCAAAGTGAAAAATAGAGATAAAAACATTTTGGGAGGTGTATCCATCCCACCAACGAAAACGACGCAGAGTCCCGAACACTTTCCATGCTAGATATGCCATAGGCGGTTCCCAAACAGAAAATAAAGGTTATTCCTTTTTCCACCATACTTTCACTTTCCATGGCTAACCGTATCCACGGGTGCCTTCCATACCAACACTTTCCAAGGAATTTATTATTTGACAACATAAAGTAAATTCATTTTTGCATTTCGGGACTAGGAATCCCTAAAACCTTTGTCTTACTCTCGTGCAATGACAAGTGAATAAACACTCATCGTGAGAATAACACATCCAGCATGGAAAATATTAGCCACCCGTTATCGTTTCGCGAGCAAAACAAATACACAAAAGAGAAGTTTATTTTGAAAATTAGAGATGGCACATGCAAATTTGCTTAGAATGGCAAAAGAATACGCATATAGGTAGATATAGTGGACTCATGTGGCAAAACTGGTTTAAAGGATTTTGGATGCACAAGTAGAGGCCATACTTAGTGCAAAATGAAGGCTAGCAAAAAAGATTGAGAAGCGACCAACCAAGAAACAAATAATTTAAGTAAAGCAAGCATTAAGCATAAGTAACACCGAATAATGCACCACAACTAGGATATAATTTTCATTGCATGATTATTGACTTTCGTGCATGCATAGGGAATCACAAACCTTAACACTAATGTTCTTACTAGAGCACAATTACTCATCAACATAACTCACATATCACATCATCATATCTCAAAACTATTACTAAGAATCAAGTTTATTTTGTCCAGTGATCTTCATGACATTTTTATATATTTTACCCTTCTTGGATATCTATCACTTTGGGACTAATTTTCATGTGTTGCTTTTTATAAGCTCAAACAAATATGAGTGAAGATCATGAGCATAACAAATTTTCTTTCTCTCAAAATAATTTAAGTGAAGCAAGAGAGAATTTCTTCAAAAAATTTACTAGCTCTCAAATAAATCTAACTGAAGCAAAGAGAGTATTTCTTCAAAATTACTAAGCACACCATGCTCAAAAAGATATAAGTGAAGCACTAGACCAAGTCCTAGCTCATAAAAGATTTAAGTGAAGCATAGAGAGCAATTCTAACAAGTCATGACATAATTTTGGCTCTCTCAAATAGGTGTGTCCAGCAAGGATTGATGACTTCAAACACAAAATAAAAAAAAGAAAAGACTCATATCATACAAGGCGCTCCAAGCAAAACACATATCATGTGACGAATAAAAATATAGCCTTGAGTAAAATACCGATGGTGCGTTAGAAGAAAGAGGGATGCCACTCGGGGGCATCCCCAAGCTTAGTTGGTTGCTCATTCTTGGATAATAGCTTGGGATGCCGAGGCATCCCCAAGCTTAGGCTCTTCTATCCTTCTTTCATCCATCATAAGATAACCCAAAACTTGAAAACTTCAATCACACAAAACTCAACAAAACCTTCGTGAGATCCGTTAGTAAAAGAAAGCAAACCACTACTATAAGTGATGTATCAAACCTATTCATATTTTGTGTTTGTATTACATCTACTGTATTCCAACTTTTCTATGGCAAAAACTCATAAAAAGAAAACTATAGAGCCATCAAAATAAGCACACAATACAAAGAAAACAGAATATGTTAAAACAGAACAGTCTGTAGTAATCTGGAACTTTTGAAAACTTCTGTAACTCCAAAAATTCTGAAAAATTAGGAAGACCAGGGTAATTCGTATATTAAACTTATGCAAAAACAATCAAGGTAGAAGCTCTTTTCTGTGATTTATAAAAAATATTTTTGTGAGCACAAAGTTTCTGTCTTTTTCAGCAAGATCAAACAACTATCACCCAAGAAGATCCTAAAGGCTTTACTTGGCACAAACACCAATTAAAACACAAAAAACACAATCATAATAGTAGCATAATTGTGTTAACACACAAGAACAGAAAGCAAAAAGAAAAATAAATTTTATTCATTGGGTTTGCCTCCCAACAAAGCGTTATAGTTTTACTCCCTTAGCTAGGCATAAGATTTCAATGCTGCTCACATGAAATATAGTAATTGAAACCCGAAGAGAGCATCATGTAACACGTGAAAAAACACATTTAAGTCTAACATACTTCCTATGCATAGGCATTTCATAAGCAAACAAATTATCAAGACAAGAAATTTCTAGCATATGCAAGGTAGAAGAATAAAACATTGACGATCTCAACATAACGAGAGGTAATTTAGTAACATAAAAATTTCCACCACAATATTTTCCTCTCTTATAATAAGTACATGTGGGATCATAATAAAATTCAACAATATATATATCATATAAAATTTTCTCTTCATGATCCACATGCATAAAAAGTTGACACTCTTCCAAAATAGTGGGATTAACATTAACTAAAGTCATGACCTCTCCAAGCCAACTTTTATAAAAATTTCATAAGACTGAACACTCTCCAAGTATGTGGGATTATTTTTACTTAAAGTTGACGCTCTTTCAAACCCACTTTCAATATTATTGCAAACATTATTATCAATATCATATTCATCATGAGGCTTAAATAAATTTTCAAGATCGTAAGAAGAATCACCCCAATCATGATCATTGCAATAAGTAATGGACATAGCAAAATCAGCATCCCCAAGCTTGGGGTTTTTCATATTATTAGCACAATTGACATTAATAGAATTTGTAGTAAAATCATTGCAATCATGCTTTTCATTCAAGGAGCTATCATGAACCGCTTCATAAATTTCTTCATCACAATTTTTAGATTCACGAAGTTCAATCAAAACTTCATAGAGATAATCAAGTGCACTCAAATCACTAGCAATTGGTTCAACATAATTAGATCTCTTAAAAAGATTAGCTAGTGGATGCGGATCCATGTCAATAGATTTTTAGCAGGCAACACATGCCGTGTTGCAGAATTTTGTGCAACATAGGTCAAGTTACATATTTTTTTTTCTGCAACTGAGTTCTTGTTGCAGATTTTTTTGTTTGTTTGTTTTTGCAACAGAAGTGTTGTTGCAGAATTTCATTTTGTAGTCTTCACTTTTTTCGCAACACAGGTCTTGTTGCGGAAAGTTTTTTGCAACACATGTGATGTTTCAGAAAAGGAAAAAAAATACAGCGGAGGTCGTCTTCGTCGTCACCCGGTTAGCAGGAGTCGGCGTCGTTGATCGAGGAGAGGGAGGAGGAGAGAGGGGTGGGCGATGGTGGAGGCGGCCGACGACCATGATGGCGGAGCGCTCTCTTGCCGGCGGTGGCAGCAGCGGATGCAGGGGGTGTGTTTCGCGGCGGCATGGATGCCAGCGCCTCATCTAGATGAATGAGAGATGTCGTAACATGGGCGTTGTTTCAGGAAAAGGTGGAGCGAGGCCCACGGACACGTGTCGTCGCGCATGGGACGGTGGACAAAAAGCAGCGTGATCGTCCGGGTGATCCCAATCATTTCCCAAAAACTACTAGTAGAAAATAGGAAAAAAGAAAGAAAGAGGGAAAAAGAGTTGAAAGAAGAAAGAAAAAGGAAACCTACCGAAATCTCCAAAGTTGGGCCGAAAAAGAACTCTCCAAGAAGAATAAGAACTGCACCGGGCCGGGCCTGCTCGCAAGGATATAAGGTGGCGCACCGCACCGCACCTTCCGGAGGCGCAAGAGACCACCCACTCTCCCCACCTACTTTCCCTTCTTTCTTCTCGGCGGAGGCGGAGGCGACAGGAAGGCGAGCGAGGAACCCTAGCCGCGCGAGGAACGCCCAGATCCCCAAGGTACGCGCACCTAAACCTACCGCATTCTCCCGATCCATGATGTGTGCGTGGGTGGGGGAGCCGCGGCCGGCCGGCATTGGGGTGCCGCGGCGGGCCGACCGGCCGGCGGTGGTGATTCGTTCCGGATTTGTCATCCTAAATCCTAATCCCTCCCTAACCAATTGTTGGCAGGCCGGCGACGATGGCGGCGGTTCGATGCTTGGCGAGGAGGCTCGGTGGATCCCTGTTCCAGCGGACGCAGGCGGAGGAGCGGCGCAGGCTCGTCCCAAGCAGGCTCATGCGCTCCCGCCACCTCTCCACCCAGGTAAGCTTAACCAAAGATGCCGCCTTTTTTCCTCACGACTGTATCGAATTATGTGCAACAATCGAGACAGCAGCATGCATGTGTCTCTTGTACTAGTATTGGGAAGCTACTGTAGAAACAAGAGCAAAATTACTTGCTTAGCGTCATCATGCTTGTTTAACCTGACCGACCTGAACCGAAACAT
Organism: Aegilops bicornis; assembly: GCA_021605145.1. Taxonomy (NCBI): domain Eukaryota; kingdom Viridiplantae; phylum Streptophyta; class Magnoliopsida; order Poales; family Poaceae; genus Aegilops; species Aegilops bicornis. Next base: position 692,052,154 of record CM038669.1, read on the forward strand.
CCTCACGTACTGCATGCAAATCATATCATTAAGCTACCTTATTTTCCTGGTTGATCTAAGCATGATGACTCCCTTTTGTCGATTTATTAATTGCAACATATAAAGAAAGATTGTTGCTGCTACTCTTTTGATATCTTCTGCTTGCTGCAATTCATTCCTAGTACTAGTATTTAATTACCAACCACACAGCTAGCCCAACCAAGCAATCTTGCATGTACAGTACATACCAAACCTCACTTAATTGGCAGGCAGGGCAGTATTCTTCTTAATTACTCCCTCCCTCCGTTTTCCGAAATTTTTAAGTCTTTTTTAGATATTCCAATAGAGACTACATACGGAGCAAAACGAGTGAATCTACACTCTAAAACATCCGTATGCATCTAGTCCGCATTGGAATCTCTAAAAAACTTATATTTTGAAACGGAGGAGTACTATCTACCAATCGCCAATCAGCACTTACCTAACGATCGGTGATACTACAATCTGTGTTCATCATTTCCAGGAAGCGCGTGACATCCAGCAGAAGAGGGAGGAGCTGTATGATGCCGTGTCTAAGGCGGAGCTGAAGAACAAGGAGCTTTATGATGCCTTATCTAAGGCGGGGCAGAGCATTGACCAGCTGCATCTTCCTGTACAACCCATCCCAGAACAAACTGCCTACCAGTAGGATACTCGACCCATTCCTTCCTTAAGTTTCATGCTTGTGTCTCACACGAGTTTATATATATTCGCTCGCTCATTTGACCTCTATGCCTCTCTCTACACGCAGGCGCATTCTCATGTATGCAAGGAGAGCTCATGGTGTGATAGAGTTAGCTGCCAAGACGGCATTCTGCGTGGTACTCACTGCTTCCGTGGTTGATCTCAACGGCAACAAGATCGCACTGGCTAAGTTAAGGGACTGCAGTGAAGACAAGGTCGCAAATTGACAGCCGAACATGGCCCCAGCTCGTGCTTTCAGCTTCTTCTAAGTTATGGCCTGCACTTTGGCTATCTAGCATCTTTGTGGCGGGCAGGGTGTGACGCCGTTTGTTCCCTTGAGTAGATTGCATGCAAACAAACATTGCGTAGCTGGTTGTATGTTGTCACTCGCATGCATCGTTGGTGGTGTTACTGCCTTAATTTATCTGAGGATCCTCATGCATCTTGGAAGGCTCAGTGTCTCTAACCAATTTGCGTGACCGCCCTTTTGCGATCCATTCATCTTTGAAGTTTTCCTGGAAGTTCCCTGTGTTGTTTGTTCTCCTGATCTATCTGGAAGATGGGTGACTGGAGACTGGGGTTTTCTTTGTTTTTAACCAGGTTTTTGTGATCTCTGATTCTGGAGATTGGGTCGTTTGGTTACCAACCAGGTTTTCCTGATCTCTGGAAGATTGTAAGACTCTGGAGATTGGGGCTTTGGTTTTCAACCAGGTTTTTGTGATCTCTGGAAGATGCGAGACTCTGGGTCGTTTCAAGTCGCAGGAGGAGGAACCCTGGGATTTCATTGAATCTGGCCAAATATGTGACTTGGAGTGATAATTTTGTTAACTGTGCAGTTTGGGTGCTTGGGAAAGAGTATGCATCTGGGCCCATCCATCTTTGCCTATTATACTTGTACTCCCTCCGTTCCTTAACATAAGTCTTTGTAGAGATTCCACTATAGACTACATACGGAGCAAAGTGAGTGAATCTACACTCTAAAATGCATCTATATACATCCGTATGTGGTTTATGGTGGAATCGCTACAAAGACTTATATTTAGGAACGGAGGGAGTATATTATAGTAGTAGTACATAATTTTGTAACTGTTTCATTATTCCTTGGATTTCCAAACTGGCCAAGCGATTATATATATAGCCTATAACTTGAAAACTTCCTCTCTTTTTTAAAATATAATTGAAGTTATACAATAAGAAAGAAGAATCTTTGTGGGAATATAATATCAAATAGGGTTCAATCCTATCTATGGGGATTCTCAAATTCAAAAACCAAATCAAATAGTATTATGATTTACGTAACTGTTCGACTGTTACCTGGATTTCCAAACTGACATGACCATTATATAGGCTATACCTTGAAAACTTCATCCGTTTCAAATATAACTGAAGTTTTAGGATTTTTGGAAGTCAAACTTTTTAAAGTTTGACCAAGCCTAGAGATAAATCGGCAACAATGTATGACATCAAATATATATATGAAAGTTCATCCGATATCAAATATATATATGAAAGCTCATCCAACTCGCCTGTAGATGTTCAAGCCCCCCACGAAGAAAAACATGTCTCTCATGAAAGAAAAAAAAGAGAGAGAAAGCGTGGTTTTTGCGTTTCGAGAAACACGACCATATTTCTCGAAGATAAAAGCGTGGTTTTTCCGTTTTCTGAAAGCTGACGCGGCCGTGCCTCTCGCGGAAGAAAAATCTTGCCTCTCCCTGGAGGAAAAAAATAAAACATTTTTTTTCGTTTCCTCGAGGCATGGCCGTGCCGCTCAGAATAGCAAATCCATGCCTCTCGCGGAAGCAAAATCATACCTCTCGCGGAAGCAAAAAAGAAAACATGTTTTTCATGAATTTATTTTTTGCGGAACTTCTTGTCCAAAAGCTAAGAAAGACCGTTGGAAAACCAAAAGCGCTGAAAAAACAAAAACATAAAATCTAAAAAGCTGAAAGCAGCGTGCGAAAAAATAAAAGCAAATAATAAAATCCGGAGAAACGCCCCAAACCATGACACATAGCTACGGCTGGGAGCGCGAGTGATCGTTAGGAGGTCCCCGAAGGAGCGCTTGTCAGCTAGTTGCTCCGTGGCAACCTCCTATACTGCGCTATCTTGGCGTTAGGAGAAAGGTGCAGCGTGCCCATTTGGGCGGTCCATGTCTTGAGCAGCCTGTTTCTAAATTTTGTTTCTTTATTTTTAATTTTCTTTTTTGTTTTGTTCTTTAAATAATTTGGTACATAAAAGAATGCAAAAATAAAAAATGATAATTTTTAAATAAAATATTTGGGAAATTAAAAAAAATTGTTTTAAAAAAAGCCCGTGTATTAAAATATGTTTATGAAATTGAACAAAATGTTATTGGTGGTGCAGCAAAATGTTGTCATGGCCATTGGAGATTATAATTTTTTTTCTCCCCTCGTAAAGTATGGGCCCTTTTGCTATTATAATATATGGTAATATACCAAGAAATTCAATTTGGCTCCTGGGTCGTGTGGTTTGTTTTTCAAACAGATTTTTGTGATCTCTGATTCTGGAGATTGGGTCGTGTGGTTTTCAACCAGGGTTTTTGTGATGTTTGGAAGATGGGAGACTCTGGAGATTGGGGTTTGGTTTCCAACAAGATTTTTGTGATCTCTGGAAGATGGGAGACTCTGGATCGTTTCAAGTTGCATGAGGAGGAACCCTGGGATTTCATTGAATCTGGCCAAAGGATGTGACTTGGACTGATAACTTTGTTAACAGTGCAGTTTAGGTGCTTGGGAAAGACGATGCATTTGGGTCCATTCATGTTTGCCCTCTTATACTTTCACTAGTATATAATTTTGTAACTGTTTCATTATTACTTGGATTTCTGAATTGATGAGACGGTTACATAGGCTATAACTTGAAAACTTCCTCTGTTTCTCAAAATAATTGAAGTTATACAATAAGAAAGAAGAATTTTTGTGGGGATATAATATCAAATAGGGTTCAATCCTATCTATATGGATTCTCAAATTCAAAAACCAAAACAAGCGTGATTTTTTAGGTCGCGGCGTCGTTTCGTTTTTTGACCAAGTTACATGTCAGCAAAAATTGACATATTCGTGTGAAACTAGTACTCTTCAAGTGACCGGTCTTTGATAGTCGTTATGCGTGTGTGGTGGCACAGATGCAGTCTACTTCGTGCTTCATGTTCATTCTCGTGTGTGTCGTTTGCTTGAAGAGGTCTTGATGGGTCGTCCATGGTGAAGTTAGAGTCGCTTGCTCAAGGAGAAGTGATAATTACACTTCTCAAGTGCGAATGTCTGGGTGGACGCTCACACATGCAACATGGGCAGGCGGGCCGGGCGAGTTAGGTCAATGAGAAAAAATACTAAGCAAGAGACCACTACTTTCCTCGTTTCCTTAATTTCAGAAGAAAGAAAAGAGGGAGCTGAATTCACCTCAGGCCCCACACCTACTCTCTTGAGAGCAGGCAACCTCTCCTTCCCTCTCCAAAAATATCTCCTTCAACTAGATCGGCTTGCCCGCGCGACCGCCGGGACCATGTCGCTGCCGACCCTGACGCCCTCCAGGGATGGCAGGTCGGATCTAGATGGCGTGCTCATAGCGCCGCTCGTCATTTGCGTGCTCCCACCTCTGCGAGAGGCTCATGCCCGAGACCCCACCATTGGCTTGTCCTTTGCAATAAAAGGATTGAGCCACCTTGCTACACCTTGTTACTGTTGTTACTTGCTACTTGTTACGAATTATCTCGCTATCAAACTTTCTGCTACTAGTACTCTACAACACTTGCGGAGAATAGCTTGCTGAAAACCGCTTATCAATTCCTTCCGCTCCTCGTTGGTTTCGACACCCTTACTTATTGGAAGAATTACGATTGATCACCTATACTCATGGGTCATCCATGTCATGTTTGTTTTTGATATACTGAAGAACATTTGTAAGATAAATTTGCAACGATGTATGATATCAAATATAAATGAAAGTTCATCCGATATCAAATATATATGAAAGTTCATCCAACTCGAAAAATAATAACGCTTGTAGATGTTCAAGCCTCCCACGAAGAAAAACCATGTCTCTCATGAAAGAAAAAAAGAGAGAAAACGTGGTTTTTGCGTTTTCGAGAGGCACGGCCGTATCTCTCATGGAAGGAAAAAAAATCCGAGAGAACACCCAAAGCATGACACATGACTGCGACTGAGAGTGCGCGCGCTCTCAGCCCACCCCCAAGTGATCGTTGGGAGGCTCCCGAAGAAACGCTTGTCAACTAGTTGTTCTCATGGCAACCCCCTATATTGTGCTATGCGCGTTGGGAGAAGGTGCATCGTGCCCGTTTGGGCCGGCCCATGTGCGTGCAGCCTGTTTCTAAATTATGTTTCTTTATTTTTATTTTTTTGTTTTTATTTTTTTGTTTTTTGTTTTATTCTTTAAATAATTTGGTACTTAAAAGAACAGGAAAAAAAATTAAAAAATGGTAATTTTTGAATAAAATAGTTTGGAAATAAAAAAAATATTTATTTTAAAAAGTCCGTGTATTAAAATATGTTAATGAAATTGAACAAAATATTATTGGTGGTGCAGCAAAATGTTGTCATGGCCATTGGAGATTATAATTTCTTTTCTCCCGTTGCAACCTATGGGCCCTTTTGCTATAATAATATAAAGATGGTAATATACCAGAAATTCAATTCGGCTCCTGAGAGCACATGCTCCCGGGCCCAAAAATAATCTTTGAAATTTGGAAAAAAAATCAAGATTTTTTAGGTGGTCTTAGTCACATCCAAATGCTACCTGTAAAATTTGAGGCAAAAAGGTTAAGCATTTTAGCTGGTGCAATATAACAAAAAACAAAATGAAGACCAAATGTCACCCGAAATTTGTTTTTTCCACCAACAAAACACTACCGCTCTGTTTCGCATGAAATTTGTCAAGTATGCTTGCGACTCTAACATGAACATCTATAAAATATCAGAATTTTTGATTCTTTTTTAAATTATTTTAAATTTACTGTTCAACCGTCCAGGAGCATATGCTCACAGGAGCCAAATCTTATAGGTAATATAGGGCTTTCATAGTTTCAATATAGAAAACTTTTTTCATTTGATGCCTATAATAGATGAAAAGAATAAACTCAGATGCAAGATTTTAGCAAGAGTAAATAGCAGGCAAAACTCGATCACTCGAGATAAATCAAACGAGAATAGTACTCATTTCATGCGAAAGGGTGAAGTGGAAACCCTAGTCCGCGGAGGAAGTGGGGGATAAATACCACCCTTTCGCCAGGCTCCGGGGTGGGGATGACCTGCTTCTTGGTAGGGATCATGTGCAAAATGTCCGCACTCAGGTACGCCGCCTCCCGGAGCTCCTTGATGTCCTTCTCCGTAACGGAGGAGGCCACCCACTTGCCTTGAGAGCCGGATCCTAACATGGCTGGAGTGTTTGGTGGCGATGGAAAAGATCGAAACTTGGGCACTGGAGCTCGAGGATGGAAAGGCTAAGGAAGGAAGAAGGCGTGGGGTGAAAGAGATGGATCTTTACCCGCTTATATAGGCTGTGAATGTCAAGGCCCGCCCCGCTACCCTTAAAAGTCGCCTATTCCCAAGGGGTCGTCGCGAGCAACATGGTTGGATTACCCAAACCCGTATTGATGAGAATCCGCAATAGCGGACACTATCTCTGCTTTGACAAGATGTGTCAATGGAGGTCACGCCTCAAAAGCAGCGAAGCGGGAAGCCAGAAAAATGGTTCGAAATAATAAAGGCCAGACGTAATGTTTCGCCGAAGAAGCTGTCAGTGGACATACCTTACTTTGATTAGATATCGTGCCCTTGTGGTCGAGGGTTGTAACTATTATACAGAGCGGGATTCAGTCCTCTTGTTCACAAGACTGCTTTGAAGTAGAGAAACCCACCTTGCAATGCGGAAGACAATCTGCACGCCGGACACATCGTCATTGAAGACTGCTTCAGGGGCTACTGATGGAGTCCTGGATTATGGGGTCCTCGGGCGTCCGGGATATGCGACATGGGCCGGACTGATGGGCCGTGAAGATACGAGATAGAAGTCCTTCCCCATGTCCGGATGGGACTCTCCTTTGCATGGATGGCAAGATTGACGTCTGGATGTGTGGTTTCCTTTCTCTGTAAACCGACTTTGTACAACCCTAGGCCCCTCTAGTGTCTATATAAACCATAGGGGTTAATCTATAGAGGCTATCACAAATCATATAAGCTAGACACCTACGGTTTAGCCATTACGATCTCGAGGTAGATCGACTCTTGTAACCCCTATACTCATCAAAGTCAATCAAGCATGAAGTAGGGTATTACCTCCATCGAGAGGGCCCGAATCTGGGTAAACATCGTGTCCCCTTTGTCTTCTGTTACCTTTGATCCTCAGACGCCTTGATTCGGGACCCCCTACACGAGATCGGCGGTTTTGACACGGCGGTGACTCCATGAACTAGTGCAAGATGTGAAATTTGGTTGCACAAGTCCTTGCCAAAAGAATATGAGTGAAGTATGTTGGCGGAGTCACCCTTAAGAACACTCTAGTTCTTCTTCTTTGGGGCCCACATCAACTTGATGGAAATCCTTGGAGTTGTAGATGAACTTGATGAAGTAGAGATTGATGAATTCTTGGGAACCCACTTGACCATGGCTTTAGGTGCTTCTTCAATTGAGTCAATCTCTTCTTGAAGCTTGTCCTCGCCTTTTAGCTTGTAGTCTTGTGGTGGGAGATCATCTTGATCTTGTGTTCCCTCAAAAGAAGTGGGGCCATACTTCTATTGTTAAGGAACAAACTTTGTCTTGGGGTATTGATCTTCTTCCCATTAAACTCCATTGTCACTGAACTTCCATTGAAAACCAACACCTTCATTCTTCCGGTGTCTTCCTTTCTTGCATAAAATTTCCTCAAATTGTTTACTCCAGGCAAGACTCTTGCAAACACCTTTCTCTATAATTCCCTTCAATAAGCTATTTTCTTGCTCAAGTGTAACTTGGCTAAGAGAATCATTAGTGGAATCAAGAGAATTACTAGAAGCAACAATATTGGATTTAGCATGGTTATTGTTACTACTAGAAGATGAATCTTTCTTGCTCTTGTTACTAGGTTTAACTTGTGCCTTGTAAGTAGACAAGAGGAGACGTTTAGCAATGTAAGAAGAACTCTTCTTTCGAATATCGTCATTGATTTATTTTAGAAACTCATGCTCTTGCTCTAAATTTAGCTTCTTGAGCGTAGCTTCTCATGAGTTCTTAGAAGCTCTCTATGATTTTCTTGAGTTGTTTCATGAGCTAAATTAAGAGTGTTTAGTTCATTAGTTAGACCCTCATTATCTTTCTTAGCATTGTCACTCATTTCATCTTGACTATCATGATTACTCTCAAGTTCATTATAGCTCAGATCACTAGTTTTATCAACAAGAAAATCGTCATCACCTAGCAAATCATCTTCACCACTATTGAAATCAAGATCCTCGGGGTGTGATACCTTGGGGCCTATAGCCATGAAGCATCTTCCAGTTCCTTCATTTGGTGAATTAAATATGTGATGGGAATTGGATGACACTAGTGCAAGACTGGCAATACCTTCATCTTGAGTATATTGAGTCGAGTTGTAGCTTCTCTCGGAGTAGTTGTGAGTCGGGGCCGGAAACCCATTCACCAACATGAGATTGATGTCTTCGTCTTGTGTAGATCTTTTATGACTTATCTTTCCTTTCTGAATCCTAGCTCCTTTGAGATGGTATTCATTCATAGTGATCATCTCTACTCCTCTCTCTATGAGGTGATTCATCTCTTCTACTTCTCCTTTTTGGTGAGTCTTCTCTTTTCTTGTAGGGAGACGTACACTCATTGGTCTAGTGTCTGGGTCTTCCACAATTGTAGCAATTATGATCACGACTAGAAGATCTTTTCTCATTGTAGGACCTTGGCTTGGAGTTTCTATCTTTGCTTCTACTCTTGTAGGACTTGTTGAAGTTTGTCACTATTAAGCTCAATTTTTCATTAGAGACTAGCTTGTCACTTGATCTTGTAGTAGCGCCACTTGAAGCTTTGTATGCACCACTTGACTTGTTGTGGAGCTCTTCCTTATCCTCGAGTGACATCCTATGAGCAAAAAAAATTCCAATGACTTATGTGGGCTTGAGATCTTTGTAACTAGGCATCATTTGGATCAATGTGCACACGGTATCATATTTTCCATCCAAAGCTCTAAGGATCTTCTGATGATGAACTTGTCGGTCATCTCTTCATTTCCTAAGCGGGCAATCTCATTTGTGATGAGAGCAAGCCTAGAGTACATTTTAGCGACTCCTTCACCATCCTTCATCTTGAACTTGTCAAGTTGACATTGAAGCACATCCAACTTGGATTCCTTAACGAACTTCGGTACCTTTGTGCATATCAACCAAAGTATCCCAAATTTCCTTTGCATTCTCAAGGCGTGATTACATTGAATTCCTCGGGGCACAATCCATTGAAGAGAATGTCACAAGCTTGAGCATTGTATTGTAACATCTTCAATTCTTCTCTGATCGCTTCATGATCCGATTCTGTACCATCCTCAAAGAATTCACCTTGCAAGCCAAAACGAACAACAACCCAAGCGACATGGTTATGACCAAGAATATGCCTTTTCATCTTATGCTTCCAACTAGCAGAATTTGTACCATCAAAATAAGGACCTCTACGGTGATATTTACCCTCATTAGATGCCATACTCTCCTAGGTTGTGAAACCAAGGCTATGATCACCAAAGTAATGGAAATCAAGGCTTGCGAGACCAAAGCTCTAATACCACTTGTAGCATCGAAAGTATGTCTAAGCAGGGTGGTTAGACTACTTGAGCAAATAAAAATCTATCATTTTCCCAATTTTAGTTGTAGGCATATTTTAGCAATTATGACAAGTCAAGTAACACCCCACACATGCAAGTCTAGGAGTATAACAACGGAATGTAAGACATAGCACATGTAAGTAAAGGGAAGGGTGTCAGAGTCAAAACCGAAAGATCTCGGGTAGGGGGTCCCGAACTGTGCGTCTAAGGCTAATGGTAACAGGAGACTGGGGACACGATGTTTACCCAGGTTCGGGCCCTCGGTAATACCCTACTTCCTTCTTGATTGATCTTGGCTATGGTGGAAGAAGGATTTGAGTGGAAGCAACTTAGGGAAGGATAGAATCAAGGTTCAAATGGTAGGAATGAAATCTCTAGATCTCAACACATGAGTAGGTGGTTCTCTCTCAGAAAATGAATGATGGAAGTGTAGGCATGTTCCGATGGCTCTCCTCAATGAGGAAGAAGGGGTTGAGGGGTAAATGTAGCCTCCACACAAAATCCAACAGTTACACACTTTTGACCCAACTCGGTGGCACCGATCGTGTAAAAATATGAATGTTAGGAATCTCGGTGGGACCAACGGAAACAACTCGGAGGGGCCGATGTGCAATAGATTAAGGCAAACCTTGTATCGGTGGCATCGATTGCATCATCCCAATGGGACCAAAGTGAAGCAATAAGGCAACAAGAGTTGTCAAGCCAACTTGGTGGTACGGATTGCAATTCTCTGTGGGACAAACATAATTGCAACAAGTAGCAGAGAGTTGGCAAGGTCATATCGGTGGGACCGAGATCCATATCGGTGGATCCGGTTTGTTAGGGTTTGGCGGTGGCTAATTCCGGATGAACACGGTGGTTCCGGATAGGGAATATCGATGGGCCGAGTTGGAAAGTAGGGTTTGGACATATTTGGATAGAGAAAGTGGTTGAGGATTTTGCAGCAATATCACTAAGCACTTTGAGAAAATAGATCATTAAGCAACACCTCATCCCTTTTAATAGTATTGGCTTTCCTATGGATTTAATGTGATCTTGGATCACTTAACAAAAAACAAAAATGTAGAGTCTTGAGCTTTTGCCAATCCATTTCCTTAGTATTTTTAGGGGTCCATAATCACTAAACCTTGCCATGCCAATCACTGAACATCCTAAAATATTTATTTTGAATCGACATTAGTTCAATGAGATATATGTTGTTATGAATTACCAAAACCACACGGGGATAAGTTTCACTTTCACCACCCCCTTAGTCATCCAAAATAGCAGCGAAGGAGAACTAGGGAGGGATCACGCACACCAAGTATACTTTTCGACATCCGTCGGAGGACATGTAAACCCTAGTGAAAGAGCATGGTGCCCCCATGTGTGGTTTTGGTAATTGATGATATTCTATATGGACTAATGGTTGCCTTGAGTTATATTCATAGGTTTTGTCCATAGGAGTTTTTTGAAGACCATTTGTTGGTTTCAAAGAGTTTATGTGATGACCAAGGTGCTATTCAAGGAATATTCAAAGATTGGTCATAAATAATACATGATACATGGTTGATCAAGAATAAGTCAAAGAGTGAATCAAGTTGATCAACATACAAAGCGTAGAAGATGTACCGAGAGGGATTAAGTGATCCCACGGTATGGTAAGAATTGTCCATTACGCTTTGTGTACTAACCCATGGTCTCGTGAGAGTTGTATGTGGGGTTAGGTATGTTTCCATGGACTTGCGTCAAGAGGAAGATCTCATACAACCCATGGAGGATTACATCAAGTGGTGATCGTCATCAAGATTGCGGTGTGCAAGTTCAAGTGGAGCATCACGAAGCGATCACATGCTTGAAGCCTTCCGTCCATTATGGTGATAATGGACTTGTGAAGATGTGCTGAAGAGTGGCTCGCCCATAGTGGAGTATGGGGGAGCAATCAACTAGTCTTCATCAAGCCAACACAATCAAGAAAGGTGGTCCAACTTGAGGAAGTCAAGATTGTCATCATCTAGTTCAAGTGGACTATGTGCAAGGAAAAGGTTTTCCTTGATAGGCTTCCTATTTTGCGGTCTCATGGTGGTAGTTGGGAGATCGAGGTTATAGAATCGGTTGTCGTACTATCAAGGGGGCTCTCGGGTAAGTAAGCTTGATCGTATCATTCGTAGAGATGCAAACCATTGCATCCTTCAATCATCTTTCTTGGTTATTGTTTGGTGTTTCTATTTGTGAGTTTTAGAGCCTATGGTCATCTTCATGAAAACCTCGAGTTCATTGAAAATGGAGTTCATATGCATCTTCTACGATGTTTTTGATGGTGGAGTTTTTGCCGGTTCTTCATTCATAGAGGTTTCTCATCTCTATATCATAGGCATACTCCCCCTGCCACTTCTTACTATAACATAGGTTTTTTCCGAGTTCAACTCTATTTCTCGTCATCTATGCAACATGCTTGAGTTTGCTCAATTTGGAGTTCATTTGCACAAGTTATGGCAGTTCTGGTTTTCTTGCTCCTCTGTTTTCTGTGCATGTGTCTGAAGGCCTCAGCGGCACCTCTTTGGGCAGTGGTAGTACCGCTTACAAGCGGTAGTACCATTGTCACGCATAACGATGTACTATAGCTGCTTACAGGATTTGACTTTTGTGTCGGGTTTGCACACGGTGGAATGGTAGTCTGAGTTGTAGTATCGCTTACAAGCGGTAGTACCGCCCGCCATTAATGCTCCACTTCCGCTTCATACGGACCCGTCACACTCTCGGAGGTGGTAGGCGATAGTGGGTGTGCAGCGATCGTCTTTTAAGCATGATACCGCTCTCTTGACGGTGGTACCACTATTGTGATACTACCACAATCCCTGTTCCTGCCATGCCTGTGTGAGCTGCAACCCCAGTGATAGTACCCCTTTGGGGCGGTAGTAATCTTGCTCTGGCGGCAGTACCACTTCGAGGCTCCATGCCATTGCACTGCTTTCGGTGAGTTCTCTTGTCCAAGTGGTAGTACCGCTCTCCGGAGCAGTAGTACCACTTGTGCATAGGCCGTGTGCATAACGATTGGATTTCCCCCCTCCCATAAAAGGGGGTCTTCTTCCCCAATGGACCTTATCCTTCTTGCTCGTGTCCCCCTCCCCCCATTGTTGACCATCTTCGACCTTGCTATCTCTCAAACCCTCCAATGATTCTTGCTAGTTGTTGAGGGAAAAAAGAGACGAGATCTAGATCCACATTTTCGCCAAACAATTTCTCCCCTATGTGGCGGCCCTGGATCTAGATCTTGGAGTTCTTGTGTTCTTCTTCTTGTTCTTCCTCTCATATTCCTCCATAGCTTTTTGTTGCTTTGGTGGATTTGAGGATGAGGACTTGGGTACTCTGTGTGCCATTGACATTGCATTTGGTGCATCCGTTTGAGTTCTCCATGGTGATACGTGGGAGTGAAAGTTGAGAAGCTTATTACTCTTGGGTGCTTGGTACCCTAGAGCTTGTTCCTCTTGGTTTCTTGGGCGCCCTAGATGGTTGGTGGTGCTACAGTGCTCAATCATTGTGGTTTAAAGCTCCGGGCTTGCGTCGGAGTCTCCAATTAGGTTGTGGAGATTTCTCCAAGAAGTTCATACGGGTTCCGGTGACTGCCCCCAAGGGTTGCCAAAGTGTATAGGTCTGGTGACCACCCCAGTGGTTGCCATTTGTACGGGTTCTGTGACCTCCCTGAAGGGTTCCTTAGTGGAATCACGACATCTTGCATTGTGCGAGGGCTTTTGGAGATTACGGTGGCCCTAGTGGCTTTTTGGGGAGCATTGTGCCTCCACACCGCTCCAAATGGAGATTAGCATCCCTAAGGGTGTGAACTTCAGGATACATCATCGTCTCCGTGTGCCTAGATTATCCCTTACACGAGCCCTTTAATTATGCACTTTACTTTGTGATAGCCATAGTGTTTCATGTTATATATCTTGCTCACTTAGTTGTTTATCTTGCCTAGCATAAGTTGTTGGTGCACATAGGTGAGCCTAGTCGATTTAGGTTTTGTGCTTGGAAAATTAACTGCTAGTTTTATTACGCATTTGTTCAAGTCCAAACCATAATTATTTTAAAGCGCCTATTCAAACCCCTCTAGGCGACATCCACGATCTTTCGCCTAGGCTTTTCGCTAGGGGACTTTTTCTTGCGGGTCACATTTTTTATTAAACATGAGAAAAACTCCAGATTAGAAACGATTGCTTCTCAACCAAGTAGATAGGTCAGCTATAAAACTAAGATTCACGCATTGTGGTGAGAAGGTTATATTTGATGGATAGCCGTGGTGTATTTCTAGTGTAAATACACATATTGAGTTTTGGGGGAAGCTGTCTAAAACTCTCTTAGTATTGGAGGAAGCTTTAGAAAACCTTTGTGTTGCGATTCCTTTGAGAGGAAATTGTTTTGCGCGTGAGTCCTCGAGATTGGTTTTCTCGTGCTGAACCATAAGGTTCAATCCCTATATTTCGCATACATCGTGTGGGCAGGGAAGAGGTTACTGTCACTGAAGGTGGAGTGTCATGAAATATCGGGCCACAATAGTAGATCGAATCTTGCGATGAGGTTCAGTGAACATCACAAAGGATCAAGGATCAATGTACAAATGTACTCCCTCCATAAACTAATATAACAGCGTTTAGATCACTATTTTGGTGATCTAAACACTCTTATATTAGTTACAGAGGGAGTATAAGAGATTTGAAATTCTCATATCATTTTTTTAGATCCTACCGTTGATGTGCTTCCACTAGCAACTCACAGTAGGTGCAAACTCCAAAGAATGGCATATACTCTCTCTCCCCGGTTTGTTAGGCTAAATTTGTTTTTATTCTTTTTTTAGGGAATGCCAACATGGTTACTTTATTGAGCTTAAGCGATAGTTACATCATCCACAAGTAAAGAAGCAATAAAGCTAGGAGGATCATCGGTCCAAACATGAGGAATATGATCATCCTCCTAGCTAACTAATCAACAAGACAATTAGCATCCTTATTACAAAACTAAATTCAACCATACTAAAAGTAGTAGTCGGGATACATATATCGTCATAGTATGGAGCAACAATAGTCGATGAAAAACTGTCACTTTAGTAAGATTTTAACATCCTCGAGACAATCTGATTGAATGATAATATTTTATACCCCAACTAATTAAGCTAGCGCTAGACCACGCCGGATAGCTAACACTTTGGTCGTTGCAACAACTACTGTGTATATCACCTTTTCATTACACGCTGATACAAAGCTCCCCATCTCATCCATTGACCCTTGCCGCTGCTCCAATACCTCCCGTCCGGTTATTCTCAGCAAAAGCCCCATTAATGTTAATGTTGATAAATCCGTCTCTCGGGTTATTCCATCCACTCTTCTTCTTTTCTGCATTTTCCCTCATCGCCCCGATGTTATTCATAGTTATAACTTGCATTGAGATGGCCGCATAAGACGTTGGACCCACATCCTCCTCAAGTACATGTTGTCTTCTGCTCCACCAAATATACCATGCCACAGTCAAAATTAAATCCTCAATGTTAGTTGGATTATGGCCTGTAGCGATAAGCTCTCTCGCAGGAAGAACTCTTCTAAAATGGAGATACCCGATATTCAACAACCATAAGTCTTTCAACCATCCCTAACAGGTCCAACTTACTCTAGATTTGCTTTGCATATGGACATCCAAAATAGTGTGTGTTTGATATCTTCACACTCTAGTGGACATCTAGAGCATTTGCTAGATATTATTGTATGTCTATTTTCCAAAACCCCATAGCAAGGAAGAACCCCAAGCAATTTTTCCACGAGAAGTTCTTTACCTTAGCTGAAACATACTCTCCCACATCCTTTTCCAAGTCTTGAGTGCATCTGGGCCGGCCATCTAGGCGAGCTAAACTTTCACTCATTCCAAACTGATGGTTCCATACAATATGATAAGCGGAAATCACACTGAACAGACTATTTCTTGTAAATCTCCACCTCATTTTGAGAAAGCGGAATCGATAGAATCTTTATGCATTTATTGGCAAACAAATCCTGGACTAGGAGCTCGTCCCAGCCTCCTGTCATAGGGTCTATTAAGTGAGAGACCTTACTCGACATAATATTTCCCTTGGTGTAATTACTTGACCAGATGAACTATTCATAATCCATGCATCTTCCTAGATTTCTATTTGGGTTCCTCCTCCAGCACCCAAATGCAAAGCCTATACTATGACATGTAAAAAGAAACTCCACTCTTCATTTTACCTTCAATAATTGCCCATTTGGATAATACTTTGATCGCAAAACTCTTGCACATAAGGAATCCGAGTTGCATAAAAGATGCCATACCTGCTTCGACAAAAGATCAATATTAAAACAATGTAGATCCCGAAAGCCTAATCCACCCCTCAACTTTGGAATACACAACTTCTACCATGCCAATTAACCAATGCATCTTTTTATCGTTGACATCATCTCCTCACCAACACTGACGATTGCATCCGTGATTCCTTCACAAATAAAAGGAACCATGAACACATACATCTCATATGTCGGTATAGCCTAAGCCACCTCCTTTAGGAGCATTTCTTTCCTGTCGATAATTTTTACCTTCCATTAATTGATCACTCTTTTCACCGAATGCATAAAGCACTCACTTTCGTCAACTCCCACCATAGATGGCAACCCCAAGTATTTATCACACAGATCCTCAATTAAATTGTCAAGAATCGTACATACTTTTCTCTTGTTTCCACTATAGTATTGGAGGAGAAAAAAACACTAGATTTCCCCACGTTCATCAACAGTCCAGATAACACACAATAATTATCCAATATGTTTTTCAAACATGTTGCATTAACCACTTTAGCATTCATAAATATGAGGGAATCATCCGTGATAATAAATAGTATGCAAAGGTGCATCACGGTATACCTTTACTACTACTCCCTCCATTCCCTTATACAAGGCCACAAACTCATATTACAGGTACCAAGGTAAAATTTAATAGATGTCAGTACACACAGTCCCTCTATTATTGTGCATAACCTTCTACACCCATGCCAAACCTCTTCACACTCGTATAAATTCTTCCTCATTCCCGATGCATGTGCATGCGTGATTAGTGGGAAGTGTACTGGTAATAAAAGTGGCGCCGAAATTGAAGGTAATGAGCATTTGTCGAGTCACTTTGCCTTTTATTATTTTCTTGGAAGGTAACTTATAGACTAGTAACATATGTATTTTCGTCAGATAATAGGCGAATATCAGAGTGCTTTTTGTTCCTAGAAGAATCATTACTCACAATATTCTAGTTGCACATGAGTGTTTTCATGCTATAGAACATAAAATGGGCAAACAAGGATTATGCTGCGATATAGTTGGATATACACAAGGCCTATAATAGGGTCGAATGGTGTTTCTTGTGTGCAATGATTGTGAAAATGGGACTTGACAATAACTGGATCAATCTTATTATGGAGTGTGTTCCATCTGTGAGCTAGGGCATGATATAATTCTTTCGACACTGAGAGATTTCTGCCAACAACCAGGGGGTTGAGGCAGGAAAATCCATTATCCTATACTCCCTCCTTTCCGGTTTATATCCCCTCCATTCCCTTATACAAGGCCACTATAAGAAATACATTTTGCATTTATATAAGGCCACTAACAGTAATTGAGACAATAATTAATGATGTTTCCTCGTACTAGCTTGTTTAATACTTGCATACATGTAGTCATAATGACACTAAGCTACATCCTTCTTATTCCTTCCTTGCATGCATACGGGTGTATTAATGATCCCGGTTAAAAAAAGTTGGCTTGCAAAGATGTCATTAAATTTTACCTTGGTACCTGTAATATGAGTTTGTGGCCTTGTATAAGGGAATGGAGGGAGTAGTAGTAAAGGTATATCGTGATGGACCTTTGCATCCTATTTATTTTCACAGATGATTCCCTCATATTTATGAATGCTAATGCGGTTAATGCAACATGTTTGAAAAACATATTGGATAATTATTGTGCGTCATCTGGATAGTTGATGAATGTAGGGAAATCTAGTGTTTTTTCTGCTCTAATACTATAGAGGAAACAAGAGAAAAGGATGTACGATTCTTAACAATTTAACTGAGGCTCTGTCTGATAAATACTTGGGGTTGCCATCTGTGGTGGGAGTTGACAAAAGTGAGTGCTTTATGCATTCAGTGAAAAGAGTGCTAAATTAATGGAAAGGAAAAAATTATCAACGGGGAAAGAAGTGCTCCTAAAGGAGGTGGCTTAGGCCATACCGACATGTGAGATGTATATGTTCAATGTTCCTTTTATTTGTAAAGGTATCACATATGCAATCGTCAGTGTTGGTGAGGAGATGATGTCAACGATAAAAAATGCATTGGTTAATTGGCATGGTAGAAGTTGTGTATTCCAAAGTTGAGGGGTGGATTAGGCTTTCGGGATCTACATTGTTTTAATATTGATCTTTTGTCGAAGCAGGTATGGCATCTTTTATGCAACTCGGATTCCTTATGTGCCAGAGTTTTGCAATCAAAGTATTATCCAGATGGGCAATTATTGAAGGTAAAAATGAAGAGTGGAGTTTCTTTTACATGTCATAGTATTCTTGTGGAGATTCAAACCTCCAATAGGGTCTACATTTGGGGTGCTGGAGAAGGAACCCAAATAGAAATCTAGGAAGATGCATGGATTACGAATAGTTCATCCGCCAAGTAATTACACCGAGGAAATATTATGTCGAGTAAGGTCTCTCACTTAATAGACCCTATGACAGGAGGTGAAATGAGCTCCTGGTCCAGGATTTTTTTGCCAATAAATGCATAAAGGATTCTATCAATTCCGCTTTCTCAAAATGAGGCGGAGATTTACAAGAAATGGTATGTTCACTGTGGTTTCCACTTATCATATTGTATGGAACCATCAGTTTGGAATGAGTGAAAGTTTAGCTACTTAGATGGCGGCCCAGATGCACTCAAGACTTGGAAAAGGATGTGGGAGAGTGATGTTTCAGCTAAGGTAAAAAACTTCTCGTGGAAAAAGTTGCTTGGGGTTCTTCCTTGCTATGGGGTTTTGGCAAATAGACATATAATAATCTCTAGCAAATGCTCTAGATGTCCACTGGAGTGTGAAGATATCAAACACACACTTTTTTGGATGTCCATATGCAAAGGAAATCTAGAGTAAGTTTGACCTGCTAGGGATGGTTGAAAGACTTATGGTTGTTGAAGATCGGGTAGCTCGATTTTGGAAGAGTTCTTCCTGCGAGAGAGCTTATCGCTACATGCCATAATCCAACGAACATTGAGGAGTTAATTTTTACTATGGCATGGTATATTTGGTGGCGCCGAAGACAACATGTACTTGAGGAGGATGTGGGCCCAACGTCTTATGCGGCCATGTCAATGCAAGTTATAACTATGAATAACATCGGGGCGATGAGGAAAAATGCAGAAAAGAAGAAGAGTGAATGGAATAACCTGAGAGACGGATTTATCAACATTAACGTTAATGGGGCTTTTGCTAAGAATAACCGAGCGGGAGGTATTGGAGCAGCGGCAAGGGTCAATGGATGAGATGGGGAGATTTGTATCAGCGTGTAATGAAAGGTGATATACATAGTAGTTGTTTCAACGACCAAAGCGTTAGCTATCCGGCGTGGTCTAGCGCTAGCAAATGAGTTGGGGTATAAAAAATTATCATTCAATCAAATTGTCTCGAGGATGTTAAAATCTTACAGTGAGGTTTTTTTCATCGACTATTGTTGCTCCATACTATGACGATATATGTATCTCGACTACTACTTTTTAGTATGGTTGAATTTAGTTTTCGTAATAAGGATGCTAATTGTGTTGCTCATTAGTTAGCTAGGGAGGATGATCATATTCCTCATGTTTGGACCGATGATCCTCCCAGCTTTATTGCTTCTTTACTTGTGGATGATGTAACTATCGCTTAAGCTCAATAAAGTAACCATGTTGGAATTCCCTAAAAGAAGACTCAAAACAAATTTAGCCTAACAAACCAGGGGTGAGAGTTATATGTCATTCTTTGGAGTTTGCCCCTACCGTGAGTTGCTAGTGGAAGCACATCAACGGTAGGATCTAAAATAAATGATATGAGAATTTCAAATCTCTTACAATCCCTCTGTAAACTAATATAAGAGCGTTTAGATCACCAAAATAGTGATCTAAACGCTATTATATTAGTTTATGGAGGGAGTATATTCGTACATTGATCCTTGATCCTTTGTGATGTTCACTGAACCTCGTCAGCAAGATTCGATCTACTATTGTGGCCCGATCTTTCGCGACACTCCATGTTCAAGAATAAAGAACCTCTTCCCTGCCCACATGATGTATGCAAAATAGAGGATTGAACCTTATGGTTCAAGGCGAGAAAACCAATCTCGATGACTCATGTGCAAAAAATTTCCTCATGAGAGAATCGGAACACAAAAGTTTTCTAAAGCTTCCTCCAAAACTTAGAGAGCTTTAGACAGCTTCCCCCAAAACTCAATATGTGTATTTACGAGAAATACACCACGGCTATTCATCAAATATAACCTGCTCACCACAATGCGTGAATCTTAGTTTTATAGCCGACCTATCTACTTGGTCGACAAGCAACTGTTTCTAATCTGAAGTCTTTGTGATGTTTAATAAAAAATGTGACCCGAGAGGAAAAGTCCCCTAGCGAAAAGCCTAGGCGAAAGATCGTGGATGTCGCCTAGAGGGGGTGGGGGTGGGGGTTGAATAGGCGCTTTAAAATAATTACGGTTTAGACTTGAACAAATGCAGAATAAAACTAGCGGTTAATTTGGTAAGCACAAAACCTAAATCGACTAGGCTCACCTATGTGCACTAACAACTTATGCTAAGCAAGATAAATAGCTAAGTGAGCAAGATACATAACATGAAACACTATGGCTATCGCAAAGTAAAGTGCATAATTAAAGGGCTCAGGTAAGGGATAATCTAGGCACGCGGAGACGATGATGTATCCCGAAGTTCACACCCTTACAGATGCTAATCTCCGTTTGGAGCGGTGTGGATGCACAATGCTCCCCAAAAAGCCACTAGGCCACCATAATCTCCTGAAGCCCTCGCACAATGCAAGATGCCGTGATTCCACTAAAAGGGACCCTTGAGGCGGTCACCGAACCCGTACAAATGGCAACGATTGGGGTGGTCACCAGACCTATACACTTTGGCAAACCATGGGGGCGGTCACCAGAACCCGTACAAACTTCTTGGGGAAATCTCCACAACCTAATTGGAGACTCCGACGCTTGCCCGGAGCTTTACACCACAATGATTGAGCTATGTAGCACCACCAACCATCTAGGGCGCCTAAGCACCCAAGAGGAACAAGCTCTAGGGTACCAGGCACCCAAGAGTAATAAACTTCTCAACTTTCACTCCCATGTATCACCGTGGAGAACTCAAACCGATGCACCAAATGCAATGTCAATGGCACCACAGTACCCAAGTCCCTCATCTCAAATCCACCAAAAACAAAAAGCTATGGAGGAATATGAGAGGAAGAACAATAAGGAGAACACAATGAACTCCAAGATCTAGATCCAGGGCCACTCACATAGAGGAGAAAGTGATTGGCGAAAATGTGGATCTATATCTCGTCTCTCTTTTTCCTCAAGAACTAGCAAGAATTATTGGAGGGTTTGAGAGATAGAAAGGTGAAAGATGGTCAACAATGGGGGGAGGGGGGACACGAGCAAGAAGGATAAGGTCCATTGGGGAAGAAGACCCCCTTTTATGGGAGGCGGAAAATCCAACTGTTATGCACACGGCCTGTGCACAAGCGGTACTACCACTCCGGAGAGCGGTACTACCACTTGGACAGTAGAACCCGTTGAGCAGTGCAATGGCGCGGAGCCACGAAGTGGTACTGCCGCCAGAGCAGTACTACCACTGCCCCAGTGGTATTATCAGTGGGGTTGCAGCTAAAGAGCCCACAGAGGTAGGGCAGGAACAGGGGATTGTGGCAGTATCACAATAGTGGTACCACCGCTCAAAGAGAGCGATCTTCATGACTTAAAAGCCGTAGTGCTGCACACCCACTACTGCCTACCACCTCTGAGGCGTGACGGTCCGGAAGGAAGCGGAAGTGGAAGCGGTATATGGACAGTGGTACTACCGCTTGTGCGATACTACAACTCGCACTACCGTTCCACTGCGTGCAAACCCGACACGGAAGTCAAGTCCCCTAGAAGTAGCGATAGTACACGCAGATGGTGACAATGGTACTACCACTTGTAAGCGGTACTACCAATGTTCAAAGAGGTGCCGCTTGAGGCCTTCAGGACACATGCACGAGAAAACAAAGGAGCAAGAAAACCCAGAATCGCCATAACTTCCGCAAATGAACTCCGAATTGAGCAAACTCAAGCCTGTTGCATAGATGACGACAAATAGTATCCAATAGCGAGAAACCTATGATACAGAGATGAACTTGGAAAAACCTATGTTATAGTAAGAAGTGGCAGGAGGAGGTATGCCTATGATATAGAGATGAGAAACCTCTATGAATGAAGAACCGGCAAAAACATCACCATCGAAAACATCGTAGAAGATGCATATGAACTCCATTTTAAATGAACTCGAGGTTTTCATGAAGATGACCATAGGCTCTAAAACTCACAAAGAGAAACACCAAACAAGAACCAAGAAATATGATTCAAGGATGCAATGGTTTGAGCTCTCTCTGAAGGATACGATCAAGCTACTTACACGAGAGCCCCCTTGATAGTCACGACAACCGATTCTATAACCCGGTCTCCCAAATACCACCATGAGACCGACAAAATAGAAAGCCTATCAATGGAAAAACTTTTCCTTGCACATAGTCCACTTGAACTAGATGATGACGATCTTGACTTCCTCAAGTTGGACCACCTTTCTTGATTGCGTTGGCTTCATGAAGACTAGTTGATTGCTCCCCCATACTCCACTATGGGCGAGCCACTCTTCAGCACATCTTCACAAGTCCATTGTCACCACAATGACCGGAAAGCTTCAAGCACGTGATCACTTTGTGATGCTCCACTTGAACTTGCATACCGTAATCTTGATGACGATCACCACTTGACGTAATTCTCCATGGGTTGTATGAGATCTTCCTCTTGATGCAAGGCAATGGAAACATACCTAACCCCACATACAACTCTCACGTAGACCATGGACTTGATCCCTCTCGGTACATCTTCTATGCTTTGTATGTTGATCAACTTGATTCACTCTTTGACTTAGTCTTGATCAACCATGTATCATGTATTATTTAAGACCAATCTTTGAATATTCCTTGAATATCACCTTGGTCATGACATAAACTCTTTGAAACCAACAAATGGTCTTCAAGAAACTCCTATGGACAAAACCTATGAATATAACTCAAGGAAACCATTAGTCCATAGAGAATGTCATCAATTACCAAAACCACACATGGGGGCACCATGCTCTTTCACTAGGGTTTACATGTCCTCCGATGGATGTCGAAAAGTATACTTGGTGCGCGTGATCCCTCCCTAGTTCTCCTCCGCTGCTATTTTGGATGACTAAGGGGGTGGTGAAAGTGAAACTTATCCCGGGTGGTTTTGGTAATTCATAACAACATATATCTCATTGAACTAATGTCGATTCAAGATAAATATTTTAGGATGTTCAATGATTGGCATGGAAAGGTTTAGTGATTATGGACTCCTAAAAAAGCTAAGGAAATGGATTGGCAAAAGCTCAAGACTCTACATTTTTGTTTTTGTTAAGTGATGCAAGATCACATTAAATCCATAGGAAAGCCAATACTATAAAAAGGGGATGAGGTGTGGCTTAATGATCTATTTGATCAAAGTGCTTAGTGATATTGCTGCAAAATCCTCAACCACTTTCTCCATCCAAATATGTCCAAACCCTACTTTCCATCTCGGCCCCATCGACATTCCCTATCTGGAGCTACCGAGTTCATCTGGAATTAGCCACCGCCAAACCCTAACAAACCGGATCCACCGATATGGATCTCGGTCCCACCGAATGACCTTGCCAAATCTCTGCTTCTTGTTGCAATTATTTTGGTCCCACGGAGAATTGCAATCGGTACCACCACGATGGCTTGACAACTCTCTGTTGCCTTATTGCTTCACTTCGGTCCCATCGATATGATGCAATCGGTGCCACTAAGACAAGGTTTGCGCTAATCCATTGCACATCGTCCCCTCCGAGTTGTTTCCGTTGGTCCCACCGAGATTCCCAACGTTCATATTTTTACACAGATCGGTGCCATCGAGTTGGGTCAAAAGTGTGTAACTGTTGGATTTTGTGTGGAGGCTACATATACCCCTCAACCTTCTTCCTCATTGAGGAGAGCCATCGTAACATGTCTACACTTCCATCATTCGTTTTCTGAGAGAGAACCACCTACTCATGTGTTGAGATTTAGAGATTTCATTCCTACCATTTGAACCTTGATTCTATCCTTCCCCAAGTTGCTTCCACTCAAATCCTTCTTCCACCATAGCCAAATCTGTGTGAGAGAGTTGAGTGTTGGGGAGAGTATCATTTGAAGAACAAGAGAAAAGAGTTCATCATTAACACACCGTCTATTATGTTTTGGAGAGTGGTGGCTCCTAGATTGGTTAGGTGTCGCTTGGGAGCCTCCGACATGATGTGAAGTTGAACCAAGATGTTTGTAAGGGCAAGGAGATCGCCTACTTCGTGAAGATCTACCCGAGTGAGGAAAGTCCTTTGTGGGCGATGGCCATGGTGGGATAGACATGGTTGCTTCTTTGTGGATCCTTCATGGGTGGAGCTGTCCATGGACTCACGCAACTGTTACCCTTTGTGGGTTGAAGTCTCCATCAGCATGGATGTACAATAGCACCACCAATCGGAACCACGCCAAAAATCTTTGTGTCCTTATTGTGTTTGCCTTCTCCAAACCCTTCCCTTTACTTACATGTGCTATGTCTTACAGGTCATTGTTATGCTCCTAGACTTGCATGTGTGGGGTGTTACTTGACTTTTCATAATTGCTAAAATATGCCTACAACTAAAATTGGGAAAATGATAGATTTTTATTTGTTCAAGTAGTCTCACCACCCCCCTCTAGACATACTTCCAATCCTACAAGTGGTATTAGAGCTTTGGTCTCTGCAAGCCTTGATTTCCATTGCTTTCGTGATCATAGCCTTGGTTTCACAACCTAGGAGAGTATGGCGTCTAATGAGGGTAACTATCACCATAGAGGTCCTTATTTTGATGGTACAAATTCAACTAGTTGGAAGCATAAGATGAAAATGCATATTCTTGGTCATAACCATGCCGTTTGGGTTGTTGCTCAATTTGGCTTGCAAGGTGAATTCTTTGAGGATGGTAGAGAACTGGATCATGAAGTGATCATGTAAGAATTATAGATGTTACAATATAATGCTCAAGCATGTGACATTTTCTTCAATGGATTGTGCCCCGAGAAATTCAACAAAATCAGTCGCCTTGAGAATGCACATGAAATTTGTGATACTTTGGTTGATATGCACGAAGGTACCAAGTCCATTAAGGAATCCAAGTTGGATGTGCTTCAAAGGTCAACTTGACAAGTTCAAGATGAAGGATGGTGAAGGAGTCGCTGAAATGTACTTCTAGGCTTGCTCTCATCACAAATGAGATTGCTCGTTTAGGAAATGAAGAGATGACCGAGAAGTTCATCATCGGAAGATCCCGAGAGCTTTGGATGGCATATATGATATCGTGTGCACATTGATCCAAATAATGCCCAATTACAAAGATCTCAAGCCCACGGAAGTCATTGGAATTTTTTTTGCTCATGAGATGTCACTCGAGGATAAGGAAGAGCTCCACAACAAGTCAAGTGGTGCATAAAGCTTCAAGTGGTGCTGATACGTCTCCAACGTATCTATAATTCATGAAGCCTTCATGCTATTTTATTATCTGTTTTGAATGATTACGAGATTTATTTTACACTTTTATATTACTTTTGGGACTAACCTATTAACCGGAGGCCCAGCCCATATTGATGTTTTATTGTCTGTTTCAGTATTTCGAAGAAAAGGAATATCAAACGGAGTCCAAACGGAATGAAACCTTCGGCAACGTGAATTTTTGGAAGATTATCATCCTAGAGACTTGGGGTCCACGTCAGAAGATACTCGAGGATCCTGTGGAGATGAGGCGCCCCTACTTGGTGCGGCCCCCCTGTCTCGTGGACCCCTCGAGCACCCCCCGACCGACTTCTTTCGCCTATATAAGCCTACGTACCCTAAAAACATTGAATATCAAGATAGATCGGGAGTTCCGCCGCAAGCCTCTGTAGCCACCAAAACCTCTCGGGAGCCCTTCCCGGCACCTGCCGAGGAGGGATCCATCACCGATGGCCATCTTCATCATCCGGTGCTATCAAAGTCGAGGAGGGAGTAGTTCACCCTCGGGGCTATGGGTATGTACCAGTAGCTATGTGTTTGATCTCTCTCTCTCTCTCTCTCGTGTTCTCTCTCGTGTTCCCTCTATGGCACGATCTTGATGTATCCCGAGCTTTGCCATCATAATTGAATCTTATGATGTTTCTACTCTCTTGTGATGAATTGAGTTTTCCCTTTGAAGTTATCTTATCAGATTGAGTGTTTTATGAGAACACTTGATGTATGTCTTACCGTGCTTATTTGTGGTGACAATGGGATATCATGTGCCTCTTGATGTATGTTTTGGTGACCAACTTGCGGGTTCCGCCCATGAACCTATGCATAGGGGTTGGCACACGTTCTTGACTCTCCAGTAGAAACTTTGGAGCACTCTTTGAAGTACTTTGTGTTGGTTGAATTGATGAATCTGAGATTGTGTGATGCATATCATATAATCATGCCCACGGATACTTGAGGTGACAATGGAGTATCTAGGTGACATTAGGGTTTTGGTTGATTTGTGTCTTAAGGTGCTATTCTAGTACGAACTCTTGAATAGATTGATCCGAAGAATGACTTTGAGGTGGTTTCATACCCTACCATAATCTCTTCGTTTGTTCTCCGCTATTAGTGTCTTTGGAGTGACTCTTTGTTGCATGTTGAGGGTTTCGCCCTTGATTATCTATTAATCGGAAGTCGCGAGCCCAATTGATACTGGTCAACGCTCTAAACATAGCTTCATCATCAATAATGTTGGATGGATCAATGTCAGGAGCGAAAGTGTGCTTACGAGTCAGCGGGATGAGATCTGCGGCGCCTTCACTTTTTATTCTCAGCATCATAAGCCGCCTGGTATGTGGACTGATTGGTTTCTTGACCCGACAATTGCTATGAGACACATTGCTCTTGCTATCTCTCGCAAAGTCGTCAAGATCAAGGCAGATCCGTCTGTTTGACACTTGGGCACCCATTGGCCAAGTCTTCGGATCGAGATCTTCTTGCCACACTTTTGCCCGGCTTAAAGAAGTCAAAGCGTCGGCTCTGGCGGATGCTCACTTTATATCGTCGATCCTTTGGGGCAGCAACCGATAACCTCTCCAATGTATCCTTGATGAGAGTGGGTGGATAATTCTTATGCATAGCAGCAGCAATGGTACGTTGGGTCCCAGTGTATAGTTGTTCTACAAGGGTGTAGACAGCCTTTAGCTTTAGGCGCATATCTGAGCCCAGCTTGATGCTTCGGGAGCCTATATTCGTAAAAATCTCGATAAGCTGGCAGATGAATATGATATGATTGCTGGTGACAAGTTATTATTTTTTACTTACCAAAGATGGTTGATGTCATGTTATTGATTTGATGCTTTAAGCAGGACAACACTTCAGTCACCGGCTTAAGGGCTACTTCGGCATCCTCTGTTCTCTTCAATAGAGCCGCCTTCTTAGTCTCCCAGCCGTCTTTGTCATTGTTGAAGCTTTGTTTCAATTGTTCAATGTTTTCTAGTGCAGTCTTCAGCTCTGACTTGGCCTTGGATGTTTCAGACTGCTGAGTTTTGATGTTGGCCTTCAGATCATTGAGTTGTGAATCCTTCTCAGTTAGTTCAGCTGTGACATGAGCAGACATGGAAGATATTAGGATCATCATTATTTTTGAAGTCCCAAGCACAATACAAGTATTTTCCTTGGCACTTGGGGGCTAATGCCTATTGCTTTTTTCAAAGAAAAATTTATTTGCTGACCCGGGAACAATAATATGATCCGATTTACCAAAGTTACATAATTAAGTGTTGATTTCATCAATGTCGGTAAGTCCCGGTTTAACTATGCTAATTAAATCGACCCTTGGGGGCTACGGATGCGAAGTTGATTGCTGCTACTTAAAGTCCTGGGTTAAACTTGATGGTTTAAGCCGGCCCTTGGGGGCTACTAGTGATGACGTTCAGTTCTTTATGGCAATCGGAAAGTCTACATATTCAATCCTATCATATCCTATAGACTTGGTGATTGATAGACATATAATAATGAAGAGAATGGTGATTGGATTACCTCATAGCATTCCTTATCAAATTGACTAAACCGGTTTCAAATCGTGGCTGGTGTATAGGCCAGTTCAAATAACCTGAGTGGGTTTCTTGGGCCCTGAATCGAGTAGCCTCTAAGTCTACTTTCCACTTGCCTTTATCAGCAGCAGAAAATTCTTCCTTGGCATTGTGCTTGGATAAGGCAGTGGGGTTACCCGGCACTGTATAACCAAGCCCGGTGATGGTGACATCATCAGCCTTATATTCAGTAGGCTTGACGGGACTTGGCGGCTTAGAGATGACCGGTTCAACATCCATATGATCTATGGTAATGTCCTACTCTTCTGGTGACGGGTCGTCAATGGTGGCCTCAGCGGTTGGATGAGACGCTTCTGGCATTTGCTTTTTCCGGCACAAAAGGGTTGGAGTCTTCGGCCGGCTTGTTCAGTTTTTCTTTCTTGCTGGGCTTGGCTATACCGCTAAAAATAAGAAGTACAAAGATGTCAGAATATTAATCAGACATGAAGTTTCAAAAGATAGGCACAATCTTGAAGGCTGGGATTTGAGTTCCCGTTGAGTCGCCGGAGGAGGAATGAGATGTTCGCTGATAGTTTGAATCGGACGAGTTAAGAGGTTGTCGAAAAAGACCCGCCAGGGGATAAGATAAGTCGAAACATTTGAAACCTCTGGTCGACGCGTTTGCGAGGTGCTGGGGTGTTCAGTAAGTTAGAGGATAAAAATCCGCCGCGCTGTTCCGGTTGTACGGCAAGCTTCATGTTGCTGCTTCTTCAAAAGAAAGTTGGGATCCAAGTGAGCTAAAGGGTGAGAAAATCTTACTTTCCGGCTTGCTTGTCGATTTTTCTGTGTTGGCGGAGGTTGAGCCGGAGGAAAGAGTAATTACCTCTGCATCATCTACCTGACCGCCTCCGCTTCACCTGGAAATAGTCATTGTCAATAAGTGTTGGGGAACGTGGCGAAATTCAAAATTTTCCTATGTGTCACCAAGATCTATCTATGGAGAAACCAGCAACGAGGGAAGGAGAGTGCATCTACATACCCTTGTATATCACTAAGCGAGCGTTCAAGAGAACGGGGTTGAAGGAGTCGTGCTAAATGCGTGAACGAATCACCGGAGATCCTAGCGTCGAGCGGACGGCACCTCCGCGTTCAACACACGTGACAGCCCAAAGGACGTCTCCCATGCCTTGATCAAGCAAGGAGAGAGGAGAGGTTGAGGAAGACTCATCAGCAGCAGCACAACGGCGTGGTGGTGGTGGAGGAGCGTGGCAATCTGCGAGGGCTTCGCCAAGCACCATGAGAGGAGGAGTAAGAGAGGTAGGGGTGCACCAATAGAGGAGAAACTCGTGTGTTGGGCAGCCCCAGACCTCATGTATTTATAGAGGCGAGGAGGGCTGCGCCTCTAGGGTTCCTCTCCCAAGGGTGGCGGCATCCCCAGATCTCATCTGGGTGGCGGCGAAGGGGAGAGAGGAGGCGCACTGGTGGGCCTTAGGGCCCATCTGCCTAGGGTTTGCCCTCCCACTCTTCCCTGCGCCTTGCGCCCCTTGTGGGGGGCGCACCAGCCCACCTGGGGCTGGTTCCCTCCCACACTTGGCCCATGGAGCCCTCCGGGGTTGGTAGCCCCACTTGGTGGACCCCGGGGACCCTCCCGGTGGTCCCAGATGCGTTCTGGATAAAACTGAAACTTTTCCGGTGACCAAAACAGGACTTCCCATATATAAATAGTTACCTCCGGACCATTCCGGAACTCCTCGTGACCTCCGGGATCTCATCCGGGACTCCGAACAACATTAACCACATACAAACTTCCTTTATAACCCTAGCGTCATCGAACCTTAAGTGTGTAGACCCTACGGGTTCGGGAACCAGCAGACATGATCGAGACGTTCTCCGGTCAATAACCAACAGCGGGATCTGGATACCCATGTTGGCTCCCACATGTTCCATGATGATCTCATCGGATGAACCACGATGTCAAGGACTCAATCAATCCCGTATACAATTCCCTTTGTCATGGCGGTATTGTACTTGCCCGAGATTCGATCGTCGGTATGCCGATACCTTGTTCAATCTCGTTACCGCAAGTCTCTTTACTGCTCCGTAACACATCATCCCGTGATCAACCCCTTGGTCACATTGTGCACATTATGATGATGTCCTACCGAGTGGGCCCAGATACCTCTCCGTTAACCGGAGTGACAAATCCCAATCTCGATTCGTGCCAACCCAATAGACACTTTCGGAGATACCGTAATGCACCTTTATAGCCACCCGATTCACGTTATGGCGTTTGGTACACCCAAAGCATTCCTACGGTATCTGGGAGTTGCAATCGCATGGTCTAAGGAAATGATACTTGACATTAGGAAAGCTTTAGCATACGAACTACGATCTTTGTGCTAGGCTTAGGATTGGGTCTTGTCCATCACATCATTCTGCTAATGATGTGATCCCGTTATCAACAACATCCAATGTCCATGGTTAGGAAATCGTAACCATCTATTGATCAACGAGCTAGTCAACAAAGGCTTACTAGGGACATGGTGTTGTCTATGTATCTACACATGTATCTGAGTTTCCTTTCAATACAATTATGGCATGGATAATAAACGATTATCATGAACAAGGAAATATAATAATAACTAATTTATTATTGCCTCTAGGGCATATTTCCAACAGTCTCCCACTTGCACTAGAGTCAATAATCTAGTTCACATCGCCATGTGATCAACACTGATAGGTCACATCGCCATGTGACCAACATCCAAAGAGTTTACTAGTGTCTTAAACTAGTTCACATCACCATGTGATTAAGCCTCAATGAGTTCTTGGGTTTGATCATGTTTTGCTTGTAAGAGAAGTTTTAGTCAACGGGTCTGCAACATTCAGATCCGTATGTACTTCATCGCAAATCTCTAAGTCATATTGTAAATGCTGCTTCTCGCTCCACTTGAAGCTATTCCAAATGGTTGCTCCACTATACGTATCCGGTTTGCTACTCATAGTCACTCGGATAAGTGTTAAAACTTGCATCGACGTAACCCTTTACGCCGAACTCTTTATCACCTCCATAATCGAGAAACATTTCCTTATTCCTCTAAGGATAATTTTGACCGCTGTCCAATGATCCGTTCCTGGATCATTCTTGTACCCCTTGACTGACTCATGGCAAGGCACACTTCCGGTGCGGTACACAGCATAGCATACTATAGAGCCTACGTCTGAAGCATAGGGGACGACCTTCGTCCTTTGTCTCTCTTCTGCCGTGGTCGAGCTTTAACTCTTAACTTCATACCTTACAACTCAGGCAAGAACTCCTTCTTTGGTGATCCATCTTGAACACCTTCAAGATCATGTCAAGGTATGTGCTCATTTGAAAGTATTATTAAGCATTTTGATCTATCTTATAGATCTTGATGCTTATTGTTCAAGTAGCCTAATCCAGGTTTTCCATTGAAAAACACTTTTCAAATAACCCTATATGCTTTACAGAAAATTCTACATCATTTCTGATCAACAATATGTCAACAACATATACTCATCAGAAATTCTATAGTGCTCCCACTCACTTCTTTGGAAATACAAGTTTCTCATAAACTTTGTATAAACCCAAAATCTTTGATCATATCATCAAAGCGTACATTCCAACTCCGAGATGCTTACTCTAGTCCTTAGAAGGATTGCTGGAGTTTTGCATGTTTGTTAGCGTTCTTCAGGATTGTCAAAACCTTCTGGTTGTATCACATACAACCTTTCCTCAAGAAAACTGTCGAGGAAACAATGTTTTGACATTATATCTGCAAGATTTCATAAATAATGCAGTAACTGCTAATCCATTTCCAACAGACTCTTAGCATCGCTACGAGTGAGAAAGCCTCACCGTAGTCAACTCCTTGAACTTGTCGGAAAACATCTTAACGACAAGTCGAGCTTTCTTAATGGTGATTCTTACCATCATTGTCCGCCTTTCTTTTAAAAGCCATCTGTACTCCAACGGCCTTCGACCATCAAGTATTTCTTCCAAAGTCATGGATCCTTTCTCGGATTTTATGGCCTCGAGCCATTCGTCGAATCCGGGCCCAC
The DNA here is from genome assembly GCA_021605145.1 of Aegilops bicornis. Taxonomy (NCBI): domain Eukaryota; kingdom Viridiplantae; phylum Streptophyta; class Magnoliopsida; order Poales; family Poaceae; genus Aegilops; species Aegilops bicornis. The sequence goes on from CM038669.1 coordinate 692,084,208, forward strand.
CATCGCTTCTCCATAGCTCGTGGGTTCATTGTTGTCTAGCAACATGACCTCTAAGACAGGATTGCGTACCACTCAAGTAGTAGCACGCATCCTTGTCACCCTAGAGGTACGGTAGTGACTTGATCCAAACTTCATGATCACTATCATAAGCTTCTACTTCAATTGGTGTAGGCGCCACAGGAACAACTTCACGTGCCCTGCTACACACTAGTTGAAGTGACGGTTCAATAACCTCATCAAGTCTCCACCATCCTCCCACTCAATTCTTTCGAGAGAAATTTTTCCTCGAGAAAGGACCCGTTCTAGAAACAATTACTTTTGCTTCCGGATCTGAGATAGGAGGTATACCCAACCATTTTGGGTATCCTATGAAGATGCATTTATCCGTTTTGGGTTCGAGCTTATCACGATGAAACTTTTTCACATAAGCGTCACAGCCCCAAACTTTTAAGAAACGACAACTTAGGTTTCTCCAAACCACAGTTCAAACGGTGTCGTCTCAACGGAATTACGTGGTGCCCTATTAAAGTGAGTGTGGTTGTCTCTAATGCCTAACCCATGAGCGATAGTGGTAATTCGATAAGAGACATCATGGTACACACCATATCTAATAGGGTGCAACTATGATGTTCGGACACGCCCATCACACTATGGTGTTCGAGCGGTACTAATTGTGAAACAATTTCCACAGTGTCTTTGTTGCGTGCCAAAGCTCAGAACTCGGATACTCATCTCTATGATCATATCATAGACATTTTATCATCTTGTCACGATGATCTTCAACTTCACTCTGAAATTGCTTGAACCATTCAATAATTCAGACTTGTGTTTTATCAAGTAAATACACTCAAATCATCTGTGAAGTAAGAACATAACGATATTCATCAGATGCCTCAGCACTCATTGGACTGCACATATCAAAATGTGTTACTTCCAACAAGTTGCTATCTTGTTCCATCTTACTGAAAACGAGGCTTTTCAGTCATCTTGTCCGTGTGGTATGATTTGCATGTCTCAAGTGATTCAAAATCAAGTGAGTCCAAACGATCCATCTGCATGGAGTTTCTTCATGCGTATACACCAATAGATATGGTTCGCATGTCTCAAACTTTTCAAAACCGAGTGAGTCCAAAGATCCATCAACATGGAGCTTCTTCATGCTTTTATACCATTATGACCTACATGGCGGTGCCACAAGTAAGTGGTACTATCATTACTATCTTATATCTTTTTGGCATGAAAATGTGTATCACTACGATCGAGATTCGATAAACCATTCCTTTAGGTGCAAGACCATTGAAGGTATTATTCAAATAAATAGAGTAACCATTATTCTCCTTAAATGAATAATCAGATTGCGATAGACATAATCCAATCATGTCTATGCTCAACACCAAATGACAATTATTCAGGTTTAATACTGATCTTGATGGTAGAGGGAGGCGTGCGATGTTTGATCACATCAAACTTGGAAACACTTCCAACATATATTGTCAGCTCACCTTTAGCTAGTCTCCGTTTATTCCGTAGCTCTTTTATTTCGAGTTACTAACACTTAGCAACCGAACCGGTATCTTAATACCCTGGTGCTACTAGAGTACTTGGTAAAGTACACATTAACATAATGTATATCCAATATCTTGCTATCGACCTTGCCGACCTTCTCATCTACCAAGTATCTAGGGTAATTCTGCTCCAGTTGGCTGTTCCCTTTATTACGTAAGCACTTAGTCTCGGGTTTGGGTTCAACCTCGGGTTTCTTCACTAGAGCAGCAGCTGATTTGCCGCTTCATGAAGTATCCCTTCTTGCCCTTACCCTTCTTGAAACTAGTGGTTTCACCAACCATCAACAATTGATGCTCCTTCTTGATTTCTACTTTCATGTGTCAAACATCGCGAATACCTCAAGGATCATCATATCTATCCCTCATATGTTATAGTTCATCACGAAGCTCTAGCAACTTGGTGGCAATGACTTTGGAGAAACATCACTATCTCGTCTGGAAGATCAACTCCCATTGGATTCAAGTGATTGTTGTACTCAGACAATCTGAGCACAAGCTCAACGATTGAGCTTTTCTCCCTTAATTTGCAGGCTAAGAAAATAGTCGGAGGTCTTATACCTCTTGACGTGGGCACGAGCCTGAATATCCAATTTCAGCCCTCGAAACATCTCATATGTTCCGCGACGTTTCGAAAACGTCTTTGGTGCCTCAACTCTAAACCGTTTAACTGAATTATCACGTAGTTATCAAAACGTGTATGTCCGATGTTCGCAACATCCACGCATCGACGCGTTTGGGGTTCAAGCCAGACCGAGCGGTGCATTGAGGACATAAGCTTTCTCTTTGTCCGCATAATCGCTCATCACAACTTTCAACTATATTTTCTCTAGGAACATATCTAAATAGTGGAACTAAAGCGCCGAGCTTCACGACATAATTTGCAAAGATCTTTTGACTATGTTCAGGATAATTAAGTTCATCTCATGAACTCCCACTCGAATAGACATCCCTCTAGTCATCTAAGTGATTACATGATCCGAGTCAACTAGGCCGTGTCCGATCATCACGTGAGGACGGGTTAGTCATCATCGGTGAACATCTTCATGTTGATCGTATCTACTATACGACTCATGCTCGACCTTTCGGTCTCTTGTGTTCCGAGGCCATGTCTGTACATGCTAGGCTCGTCAAATTAACCTAAGTGTTTCACGTGTGTAAATCTGGCTTACACCCGTTGTATGTGAACGTAAGAATCTATCACACCTGATCATCACGTGGTGCTTCGAAACGACGAACTTTCGCAATGGTGCACAGTTAGGGGGAACACTTTCTTGAAATTTTAATGAGGGATCATCTTATTTACTACTGTCGTTCTAAGCAAATAAGATGTATAAACATGATAAACATCATATGCAATCAAATAGTGACATGATATGGCCAATATCATTTTGCTCCTTTGATCTCCATCTTCGGGCTCCATGATCATCATCGTCACCGGCATGACACCATGATCTCCATCATCATGATCTCCATCATCGTGTCTTCATGAAGTTGTCTCGCCAACTTATTACTTCTACTACTATGGCTACCGTTAGCAATAAAGTAAAGTAATTACATGGCGTTGTTCAATGACACGCAGGTCATACAATAAATAAAGACAACTCCCATGGCTCCTGCCGGTTGTCATACCCATCGACATGCAAGTCGAGATTCCTATTACAAGGACATGATCAATCTCATACATCACATATCATTCATCACATTCTTCTTGGCCATATCACATCACATAGCATACCCTGCAAAAACAAGTTAGGCGTCCTCTAATTGTTGTTTGCATGTTTTACGTGGCTGCTATGGGTTTCTAGCAAGAACGTTTCTTACCTACGCAAAACCACAACGTGATATGTCAATTGCTATTTACCCTTCATAAGGACCCTTTTCATCGAATCCGATCCAACTAAAGTGGGAGAGACTGGCACCCGCTAGCCACCTTATGCAACAAGTGCATGTCAGTCGGTGGAACCTGTCTCACGTAAGTGTACGTGTAAGGTCGGTCCGCCGCTTCATCCCACAATGCCGCCAATCAAGATTGGACTAGTAACGGTAAGCATATTGAACAAAATCAACGCCCACAACTACTTTGTGTTCTACTCGTGCAAAGAATTCACGCAATAGACCTAGCTCATGATGCCATCATTGGGGGAACGTGGCGTAAATTCAAAAATTTTCCCACGTGTCATCAAGATCTATCTATGGAGGAAACCAGCAACGAGGGGAAGGGAGTGCATCTACATACCCTTGTAGATCGCTAAGCGGAAGCGTTCAAGAGAACGGGGTTGAAGGAGTCGTACTTGTCGTGATCCAAATCACCGGAGATCCTAGTGTTGAACGGACGGCACCTCCGCTGCTCAACACACGTGACAGCCCAAAGGACGTCTCCCATGCCTTGATCCAGCAAGGAAAGAGGGAGAGGTTGAGGAAGACTCCGTCCAGCAGCAGCACAACAGCGTGGTGGTGGTGGAGGAGCGTGGCAATCCTGCAGGGCTTCGCCAAGCACCGCGGGAGAGGAGGAGTAAGAGAGGTAGGGGTGCGCCAATAGAGGGAGAAACTCGTGTGTTGGGTAGCCCCCAGACATCATGTATTTATAGGGGGAGGGGAGGGGGCTGCGCCCCCTCTAGGGTTCCCTCCCCAAGGGGTGGGGGCAGCCCCCAGATCTCATCTGGGTGGCGGCCAGAGGGGGAGAGAGGGGAGGCGCACCTGGGGTGGGCCTTAGGCCCATCTGCCCTAGGGTTTGCCCCTCCCACTCTTCCCTGCGCCTTGGGCCCCTTGTGGGGCGCACCAGCCCACACAGGGCTGGTCCCTCCCACACTTGGCCCATGGAGCCCTCCGAGTTGGTGGCCCCACTTGGTGGACCCCCGGGACCCTCCCGGTGGTCCCGGTACGTTACCGATAAAACCCGAAACTTTTCCGGTGTCCAAAACAGGACTTCCCATATATAAATCTTTACCGCCGGACCATTCCGGAACTCCTCGTGATGTCCGGGATCTCATCCGGGAGTCCGAACAACATTCGCAACCACATACAAACTTCCTTTATAACCCTAAGCGCCATCGAACCTTAAGTGTGTAGCCCTTACGGGTTCGGGAACCATGCGAACATGATCGACGTTCTCCGGTCAATAACCAACAGCGGGATCCGGATACCCATGTTGGCTCCCACATGTTCCACGATGATCTCATCGGATGAACCCACGATGTCAAGGACTCAATCAATCCCGTATACAAATCCCTTTGTCCGGGCGGTATTGTACTTCCCGAGATTCGATCGTCGGTATGCCGATACCTTGTTCAATCTCGTTACTGGCAAGTCTCTTTACTCGTTCCGTAACACACCATCCCGTCTCTTTACTCGTTCCGTAACACATCATCCTTGTTCAATCTTGTTTAGCAGAATGATGTGATCAACCCCTTGGTCACATTGTGCACATTATGATGATGTCCTACCGAGTGGGCCCACATATACCTCTCCGTTAACCGGAGTGACAAATCCCAGTCTCGATTCGTGCCAACCCAATGTACACTTTCAGAGATACCGTAATGCACCTTTATAGCCACCCGATTACGTTGTGACGTTTGGTACACCCAAAGCATTCCTACAAAGATCCGTGGAGTTGCACAATCGCATGGTCTAAGGAAATGATACTTGACATTAGAAAAGCTTTAGCATACGAACTACGATCTTTGTGCTAGGCTTAGGATTGGGTCTTGTCCATCACATCATTCTGCTAATGATGTGATCCCGTTATCAACGACATCCAATGTCCATGGTTAGGAAACCGTAACCATCTATTGATCAACGAGCTAGTCAGCAGAGGCTTACTAGGGACATGGTGTTGTCTATGTATCCACACATGTATCCGAGTTTCCTTTCAATACAATTATGGAATGGATAATAAACGATTATCATGAACAAGGAAATATAATAATAACTAATTTATTATTGCCTCTAGGGCATATTTCCAACAATAAGATGTACAAAAAAACGAGCCAAGGGAATCAAGTTCTACCTCCGACTCGTCATCATCATCTTTGTCATCCAAATTGAATAATTCGGCAGTGTTGGACTTCTTCTTAGTAGGCCTTTTGGTAGCCTTATTCTTTGTCCAGGTTTTCTTCGGTTTCTATGGCAATTTATTGGTCCAGAAGGGTGAGTCGGCCTATAAACATTGAATGAGTATGAGCAAGCAGCACAAATGAAAATATGAGTCAAGTATGAGCTGGATTCAAAACTTACAGTTGGCCGCTTATTCACAACGCAGAAAGGGGCCTATCCAACTTTGTTGCAATCTTCTAAGCTTTCGTTCAACAAAGTCTTGGTCATATCATTGATGTCTTCCTAAGTCATTTCAGTTTTACAGTGGTGCTGAGGATCTGTTAGCTCGCCGGTATACTCACACATTAAACCGGGCCGGATGCTTAGAGGCAAGACTCTCGAGGCGACCCAGCAGCAAACTAGATCAATTCCAGTCAAGCCGTTGGCCATTAGAGCCCAGATCTTTGTGAACACCGACACATATTTCTTCCGTTACGCTATGCCGATATGGTCCGAAGATGATGTTCTACATTAAGCGGTTGGCGGCGGTAACCCAAGGATTTTCTCCTTCGGTGAAGTATGTTGGCAATAAAACCAACTTTGGTTCCAGTCTTTGGGGTGATCACGGATTGGCATTGGGAAGATGGCTTCTTTCCGACGCTATAGATAGGCCGCCTAGCTCCGTGCTAGGTCCATCTATGAATTTGTTTTGCCGGTTCAAGTAGTAGAACTCCCGAATAATTCTATGGTGGGCTCCTGTTGAAGGTACACCTCACAGAAAACTTGGAAGTTGCAGAAGTTTGAGACAGAGTTTGGTCCGATATCTTGGGGATGAAGCTTGAAGAAGTGCAGCATGTGTCGGAAGAATCTTGAGTCGGGAGGGCTGAAGCTCTGGTCCATATGAACCATAAAAACTACTACTTCACCATCTTTGGGCTGAGGGCGAGTTTCATTACCCGAAACCCTCCAATGGATGACTTCTTTTTTGGCTAAAACGCCAGTCTGAACATATTCTTTTAAATCTTCCTCGGTAATCTTGAAATGACCCAGCTTGAGTAAAGCGGTAACGGTCTTAACCATTTTTTCAGAAAAAAGGCCTGCAACATAAAGACATAACCGGCTTAAGATCATGCTAGGACTGTTGATTCGAAGGTAAAATGCTATCACATTAAGCCGAAGGATGAACATTTGAAGTGTGAATGTATTCTTATTGGTGGCTTAAAAGGGGACTAATGGTACCTACCGGACTAAGGATTCTGCTGTTAAGCCAAACAGAGTTATAAGAAATCAAATTTTAAACAAGCATGGTTAAAACCGGAGAAATATTGCCGGGTCGTGAAGGTTACAAAGCTTATGATGGTTCACGGATTACAGTATAAGCCGTCATGGCAGTTATGGTGCTTCAAATTTTGCTAAGGACTGGACAAACAGATTTTGCAAGACGGAGCAATTAATTTAGATCTACCACAATTCAGAAAAGAAGTAAAATTATAAACTTAAGGTGGCGGCAGTGGAAAAGTATGGGTGCTCTGATGAGATCTTCTATGAAGAGATGCTACTTTAATGATAAAAACGAGTGCTAAAACCACTTCCGCGCAAGTTTTATGACTTATCCAGATTAGAAACTATTGGAGTTAAAGGAAACAACAAAGAACGGCAAGAACACCGACAAACAGCCTGAACCCTAATACAGATCTGAGATGAAAGGGGGAGGTGCGCTTACAGGTGATGAGGAGCAACGGTGGTGCACCAAAGTTCTCTGGTCCGATCAGGTCGATGCAGCGGCCTGGGTTGAAGCAATGATCGAGAAGGTCAGCGGCCGAGCTCAATCTTGAATGCGTTGTGCGAAGGAGGAAGACGAAGGAGGACACGAGGGGGAAAATGGTAAAGACCCCTGTCCCTGTTTATAAGGGAGTGGATACAAGGCATGTGCAGGAATCGAGGAGGCCAAAATCATCATGTGGCTATATGGACGCCTCGATTTTCGGGATGCTCATTAAGATAAGTATCAATTAAGATGTTCAGGGCTTCGTGCGATGTTAATGCGAAATGACGTCACAGCGATTTAAGAAGATTCTGTGAGCTGACGTCATGGCAGGTTACATCAAAAGTTTATCAAACAAGCAATGCAAGATTTTTGACAAGACAGGTATTGAAGATTGATAGGAACAAATTCAAATCAACCTGGGGCCTAATATTGGGGATATAACTACTGGGTATGAACCACCCAGGAGGGGCTGGGTCATACCATCGCGGCTTATCAAAGAAGAGGGCAGATCAAATAAGCCCGTTGACGGCCCAAGACCCACTGGCGACTTAAGGCCCAAGAGGATGAACCGCCATGTGTGTATGACTTGTGTTGTAAGGCAAGCGTAGTTAGTCATCGAGCCGGACACATTGTGTATGAGCCGTCCGGGACTCCATGAGCCGCCGGGCGTCAACCTGTGTATATAAAGGGACGACTCGGTGACGGTTTAGGGCAAGAAACAAGAGATCAAGAACTAGGTCAAGCGTATTCGCTCCTTGGTAATCGAAACCCAAGCAATACAATCCCAAACTGGAGTAGGCCTTTACCTTCACCGCAAGGGGCTGAACCAGTATAAACTCTATGTGTCCTTTGTCCCGCTTATACCCTATAAGCTAACCTAATTGCGATGGATCCACGACTAAGTCCCTCCGCTAGGACATCTGTCGTGTCAAGTCCACGACACGGTCTATTTGAAATATTGATTTCATATGTGATTTGAATACCGTGAAATGGAAATCGCAAGCAGGGCCCACTTATGAAAATTGTTTGAATTTCTTTGAAATTTCTAATGTGTGGATTTGAATTTATTTACTGTTAAATTGAAATATAAAGAATATGACTCGATAGCTAGGACCCACTTATTAGAACTCGACAACCGGGACCAATCTGACTAGTGGACCCCTTTTTATAAAAAAAGAAAACTCAATCTGTTGAGGTAAAAAGGCGGACCCAAAAATAAAAGGTCAATTGCTGGGCTAGGCCCATGTAGCTAGCGAAAATTAACAGGAATTAATGGGCTCGACCCATATAGACACCGAATTGGACCGGGCTGATTCTAATCAACGACATTTTTATTTGGTCGCAATTTTGCCATGTCAGCTTGCCACGTCGGATCCGACATGGCCTGGGCAGACAACCAGCGACCAAAGCAATTGGTCGTAAGATCAGCGACCTTTTGTTTTGGTCGTTGCCTTCAATGACCTTATCACAAAGAAGGTCGTTAATTTCCATTAAAGACCATCAGCTTTTGACCATCTATTTTTTGTCACAAAAAGGTAACAAATGAAAAAAAAGACCATTCGGCGACCAATAGTGATGGTCGCAAGTTGACATATTTCTTGTAGTGGCCACCAAGCCGCCCCGCTACCAAGGAGTCGCGCCGCCACCTCGCCCCGCTGCCAAAGAGCCGTGCCGCCACCTTGCCCTGCTGCCAAGGATTCTGGGGAGGGAATGGAAGAGCGGAGCGAGGGGAGCTTGGATCTGGTTTGCGCGCCGGCGAGGGCCGCGGGAGCCCGCCAGAATCGAGCGGCAAGGGTTTCGGGGGGGAGGGGAGACGCGAGGAAGAAAGGGCTCTAAGGAGACCTTCTTCACAGATATCACATTTCTCATTCAGGGCTTGTGGTTTAAAAACAAAAGTAGCCTAGGTAGGTGTCCTAAAATATAGGTACTCAAGATAGTCGGCATTCAGCTTACGTAATAAGCAATATCGCTATATTGCATATCTTACAAGTCAAATCATGCGATTGATTTGTCCTCCAAAAATCTGCCAAGTTTTACATTCCAGAAATATGTTCAAGAATTGGTATGTGACGGTTTTGGAATTTGCAAGAATCAGGTAAAGTATCTTCCTGAGTTGTTTGTGGTCAACCTATTTGCCCAAACACAAGCATAAATGTAGGAAAATACCATCATACTACCGACGTGGCGGATATGTACTATACATCTGGTACACCATGGTTTAATCTAGGCTGCTGATTGTCTTGCAAAGATGATCACTAACTCCCAGAAAAATGGTTTTGCTGGTTGGTTTGGCATCTGATCTCATCCCCAATGGGGTCAGCGGTGTTACTGTCGCCGACGACACTATTATCTGTCTCGAACATGATATAGATAAGGCTGTGAACTTGAAGTTTCTGTTGTACATGTTTGAAATGATGTCAGGACTCAAAGTTAACTTTCAAAAAAGTGAGGTACTTACTTTGTGGGGGGGATGAGAATATCACGAAGCAATATAATGATTTGTTCAACTGTGATGTTGGAAATTTTCCTATTAAATACCTTGGCATGCCAGTCAGTTATACTACCTTGAGAAACTCTGACTGGGAGTTCATTGTGGTCAAATACCTCAAAAGATTTGAAGCTTGGGTTGGGAATGCTGCCTCTATGGGAGGGAGGTTGACGCTGTTAGATTCTGTTGTCACACAGATCTCTTTGTACCACATGTCCATGTGGCTGATGAATAAGACTTTTATTGAGAAGCTTGATAAGCACAGGAGAAGATTTTTACGGTAGGGTACTAACAAGAAAAAAGATACCACATGGTTAGGTGGGACAGGATCTGTAGATCCGGAGACAAAGGGGACTGGGGGTGAAGGACTTGAGGAAGCGAAATGTCACCTGATGGTTAAATGGTGGTGGAAATTGGAAACCCAAAATGGGCTGTGGCAGGATATTGTGAGGGAACGATACCTGAAAAATAACACGGTAGCCTCGGTTGGACCCAGATTCTCAGATTCACCCTGTTGGAAATCACTTCTTAAAGTCAAAAACGTGTATATGGTTGGCAGGAAGATTAATACCAAATCTGGGAATCTCACCAGAATCTGGAAGGATCCCATTGGTGATAGGAGCCCATTTCAAATCCAATATCCCCTGTTGTTTGACATTTGTACTAACCAAGACTGTCTTTGTGGAGAAATTTGATTGTATGGATGCGCAATCGTTCTTCCGGAGAAGACTCTCCGCTGATATGTTGGAACAATGGAAAGATGTCGAGAGACACTATTGCTAGCATCCCGTTGACTCAAGGCGATGTGGTGAGTTGGGGACTAACAAACAATGGGAAGTTCTCTACCAAGTCTATGTATAAATGGCTCGAAAAACCTCTTAGTGGGTGTCATTACAAATGGATCTGGAAAGCCAAAATCCCTCAAGATTAAAAGCGCCAGATGGCCTGGGAACCCTAGCTGCTCATTCTGTAATGATATAGAAACATCTCAACACCTGTTTTTTTACTTGTCCTGTGACCAAAGTGGTGTGGCGTTGTATTGGGATGGCTCACGGGAACCGATAGATGCCCAAATAATTACTGGCAATATTATACCTGGTGCAATATCTTCTTGCCCAGAGGTGGAGACTACTACACCGTTGGCACGGCTGCAGCGTGTTGGGCCATTTGGTTGGCTCAGAATCGAGCCACTTTTGAGAAAAAGCAAATCAAAACCCCGTTTGAAATTGTTTTCTCTATGTGCTCCTTTCTCATGTATTGGGCAGGTCTTGAGAATAATGAAGGAGTCAAGGAGCTACAGGTAGCGGAGATGATCAGGGCAGGGACGATGAGCCTGATGAAGATGTGCAATGCGGTGCATCGGCCGATCTCGAGCGAGTAGGAGATATAGCTTTCTTCCTTCTGCTGATGACGGATCGCTTTGGTGGATAGTTCATGTTGTCGCGTTTGATTTGTGGTTGGCTTTGGATGTTTGCCTGCTATCCCCTCGGCCTTAGCTGGGTGGGCTTTTTGTAATACTCCCTCTGTTCCTATATATAAGGTGTATAGTTTTTGGCACGAAAATTAAAGAATGGACGTGGAGGAAAATTTCACAAGTTTTGGCGAGATTACATCTGACTAATTGACATGAGAAAATAGAGGAGCTACGCATGATATAAGGAAATGTAATCGAATCCCTAAAGAAGTTATCCAAACAAGTGGTGCAGCATAATAAACCTTATATTTTGAACTTTTTCTCAAAAAATTATACACCTTATATCAAGGAACGGAGGGAGTAGTTAGTAGCTGTTGGTTGAACTATGGATTGGTGTTATCAGGTTTTCGCCCCACGGCACTTGTTTCAATGACGACGAGTGTGGTGGGTTTCCTGAAAATGTCGAACTTCGCTCTCCTCTTTCCCTTCTCCTGTCGTTCTGGGATCTTTTGTATTTCCGTTCATATGCAATGAAAAGGGGTGATGCCCGGTTCAAAAGAAAAATCTGGTACACCATTGAGTGGGCCATCGAACGCACAAATCGCTGGGCGAGCGTGCGACCAAGATCTACCGGTACGTAAGGCTGACGCGCAAAACAAGTTTGATTGAGTCTCTCGGCATCGTAACATGCGACGCACGCACCGTTGCAGCATCGCCTCGCCACAAGTTTTCGCAGAGATGGCGGACGGGTTTATGCCCTCGAAGTTGATGGATCTTAGGACAAAAATCTGATCTGCAGAACTCAATCCCGAGCTAAGCAAACCCTAAAGAAGATAATTTGGTGCAGAAATACGAGCTACTTTTCGTGGTCTTTCTTATTGCATTATATAGGAAATACAAATCGCGTCCAACACGACACAGGCCCAAAACGACACGACCCGGTACAACGCCGGTTTACAAAAAAATTCTAATACAACCTATCCTCGTATGTATACTGAACCCCTTTTTTTTTGCGGAAAGGATGTATACTGAACCGACTCAGACACTTCCCTAACACAGCACGCCTCCTACCTAAGCTTAATTGCTAACAGATGTATCACCACAGCTGTTACTAAGCTTAATTGCTAACAGATGTATCACCACAGCTGTTGAAGCACGCCTCGTTTGTACGATCGTCGAAGCAACGACGTGGCCGTCAACGCCGTCGCAGCATGCCTCGTATGTGCGACCTCGAAGCATCGACATGGCCGTTGTTGCCCTCCAACACGCCTCTTCGTCATGGACGTTGGCCATAGCAGCACGCCCCGTCGGCACGGTCGTCGAAGCATCATTGTGACCAGCGGTGGAGCTTGACAAGAAAGTGTGGGGGACCAAAAACCCTTTTTTTTATCATTTCTTCTTCGATAAAACCCTAAACACATTAATCAGACAAGATCTCTCCCTACCCTTTCGTAATAAAGGGTAGGATGGTCTTTTCCTGCACCAACTTTTTAGAGATGTATATGTAAAACGTATACACAGCCCTGGACCTCCTGCTTACACACTAAGTAGACAAACCAGTCCACCAACGAAGCTATCACGCCTAATGAGCAGCGCAGAATTTTAAAAACTATTCTCACGGTCCGAATTTATATTTCTTGGTTCTGATGAAAAATAGAAAGCTTGGCACGCAGTATTAAATATCATGGCGCAATATAAGAGCTGTGACGTTAATAGGAACCAGCCGGTGCATGCATTTGCTTTTGCAATGGCATGCAGCATTTATTAGAGCGAGTTTTGTGGCAGCTATAATTACGGGTATTCATTAATATAGGAAACCAAAAGAAACTGCAGGCGATTACCGGTGAGAATTACCCATAGTACTGTATTTAGTACCATGAGACAAAGCCTTGGTCCTAGAGTTTTGGTCATTGTGCCCATTATACCGGGGCAGGGAGAATATGAACGACGACAAATTTGAACATTTCTGGAATTTTGAACGCATTTTTCTTAAACGTGAACATTGTTCAAAATTTTAGAAATATATGAAAAAACAAACAAAATTTTCCAAAGTGGAAACACAGTTTGAAACTCTGAACAAATTTTGATAAATGGGAAAAACTGAAATTCCAAACCATTTTTAAAATACAAACAATTTTACAACTATGAACTTTTTTGAAAACGAGACCATTTTTTAATTCTTCAAACTTTTTGGAAAAATATGAATAGATAAATATATATGTTGAACATTTTTTAACTTTGCAAATTTGAAAAAGAAAAAAGAAATAGAAAAAAAAAGAAAATGATTCTTGAACCTTTTCCCAAACCGGTAAAAACCGACCTGGAACCATCTAGAAGGTTCTGAAAACCGGCATCTCAGAGGCAATGAACAGATTAAAATGGGCAGGCCCATGTTCACTCGTATCTGACCTGGTATGTGCGAAACAACGACTATTTTTGGACATTCTTATAATGACCCCAACTCTCGTGAACAGGTTGGCATGACCATGGTAGACTTCCATGCCATGTTCGAATCAACACCGTATGTAAGTTGCGACAGGTCCGGGCATTTTATGAGCATTCTTTGACCGAGAAAACTACAGAAAATGCAAAACTTGTCAGAAACCCAAACAACCTGGCATGATTCCTTGAATTAGTGATACAAGGTCATGAAAAAAACTTGGGGTCATTCCAAGGTTATCGACAAACAGCGTGCTCTCATACGGTGTGTCTTCTGGTAGGACACCTGTCATTAAATATTCTCTAATTTTGGACATTCTTGAAATAACTCCAACTTCTGTAACTAGGTGGAAATGCCCATTGTAGGCATCCATGTCATGTTTGAACAAATTTCGACACTGTATGCAAGTTGCGACATGTCCGACTATTTATCTTTTTTTTTTGCTGAGAAAACTCCAAAAAATGCAAAACTTGTCGGAAAATCCAAACAATTTGGCATGGTGCCTTGAATTGGTCATACAACTCCATGAGCAGAATTGGGGCCATTTTTGTTGGAAATATGCCCTAGAGGCAATAATAAAATGATTATTATTATATTTCCTTGTTCATGATAATTGTCTATTATTCATGCTATAATTGTATTAATGTCGGAAACCGTGATACATGTGTGAATACATAGACCACAACATGTCCCTAGTGAGCCTCTAGTTGACTAGCTCGTTGATCAACAGATGGTCATGGTTTTCTGAATATGGACATTGGATGTCATTGATAACAGGATCACATCATTAGGAGAATGATGTGATGGACACGACCAATCCTAAGCATAGCACAAGATCGTGTAGTTCGTTTGCTAAAGCTTTTCTAATTTCAAGTATCAGTTCCTTAGACCATGAGATTATGTAACTCCCGGATACCGTGAGGGAGTGCTTTGGGTGTACCAAACGTCACAACATAACTGGGTGGCTATAAAGGTGCACTACAGGTATCTCTGAAAGAGTCTGTTGGGTTGGCACGAATCGAGACTGGAATTTGTCACTCCGTATGACGGAGAGGTATCTCTGGGCCCACTCGGTAATGCATCATCATAATGAGCTCAATGTGACTAAGTGGTTAGTCACGGGATCATGCATTATGTAACGAGTAAAGTGACTTGCCGGTAACGAGATTGAACGAGGTATTGGGATACCGACGATCGAATCTCGGGCAAGTAACGTACCGATTGACAAAGGGAATTGTATAAGGGATTACTTGAATCCTCGACATCGTGGTTCATCCGATGAGATCATCGTGGAACATGTGGGAGCCAACATAGGTATCCAGATCCCGCTGTTGGTTATTGGTCTGAGAGCTGTCTCGGTCATGTATGCGTGATTCCCGAACCGTAGAGGGGTTCACACTTAAGGTCTGGCGACGCTAGGGTTATTAGGAAGACGTGTATGTGATTACCGAATGTTTTTCTGGGTTCCGGATGAGATCTCGGACGTCACGAGGAGTTCTGGAATGGTCCAGAGGTGAAGATTTATATATGGGAAGTTGTCATACGATCACCGACAAAGTTCGGGGCATACCGTATTATGTCGGGGCCACCGGAAGGGTTCCGGGGTCCACCCAAGGGGCCACCTCTCCCGAGGGCCTCATGGGCCCAGGAACCAGCCTTAGAGGGCTGATCGCCACCCCCTTGGGCCCATGCGCCTAGGGTTGGGGGGCCTAAAGAGCGCCCTCTTGGCAGGGGCAAGCCCCTGCCCTTGGCCGCCCCCTCTAGATCTCATCTAGAAGGGCCCGGCCCCCTTCCCCCTCCTCCTATAAATAGAGGGGCGAGGGGAGGGCTGCAGCACCACATCCAAGGCGCAACCCCTCCCCTCCCCAACACCTCTCCTCCTCCGCAATAGCTTGGCGAAGCCCTGCCGGAGTACTGCCACTCTGTAACACCCCGAGATTCATGCCATAGTAATCTCCCACTAATCATGCCATGTCATCATGATTACCTTGCTAGTTGCCACTTGTTCAAAACATCAAGTCCAAAATTCAAAATTTCTCAAACATGAACACAAAAATGTTCATCATTTGCCAAATAATCCACATGTTATATTGGTGGTGAACCAACATTTTTGCAAAAGGTTTAAGTGGCCTAAGCTACTTAAAGCAGTGACATAAGAAATAAATTAAATGACCTTTATAAATTATAAAATTGGCAACTATTCCAAAAGCCTCCCAACCTTTTGAGGCGATTACACGTTAATTCTTTTAGGTTGTTTTGGCCAGTGGCATAATTTTGCAAAGTCAATTGTGGCAAAAAGAAAATGCAAAAGCTGCTCGAAAAGAAAAAGGGAAAGCAAAAAAAATGAAGAAAAGAAAAAGGCCAGGCTGCACTGTGCACTTGGCCCAGCCGCGCAACAGTGCAGCCCAGCCCACCTAACCTCGCCGTCCCCTACCTCTCGCTCATCGGGCTGGGTGGACGCCAGCTGCCCGTCCGTGGCTGCCGATAGCCACGCAGTGACCATCCGGCGGCTCCCGGCGACTACTAGGTCGCCCGACCAGACGAACCCTAGCTGCCCCCCACTTGCCCCAAGCACCTCGCCTCTCTCTTTTCCCCTCCTTGCCCGAGAGTCGCTGCCATCGCCGCTGCGTCGATCCGCGGGCGACTGCCTTCGCCTCGCGTCGCCAACATGTCGTGGCGTCCGCCGCCGTCCACCACGTCGAACGGTGCCCACCGTTGAGCCGGAAGGCTCCGCGGCCGGATCCACCCGTCTTCCTCCTCGGGGCTGACCGAGCTGGCCAGCCGTCGATTCGCTCCGCCGAGCCTCCCGAGCCCACATTTGCACACCTCAGGCTCCCGGTGAGCTCCGCCTCCCTCTCCCTCTCTCCGTGCTCTTTCCAGCGCCAGAGCTAGCTATCGCCGCCTCCGTGCCCTGCTACTTGGCCGACGAGATCGTGGTCGTCCTTGTGGTCGACGCCGCCACACAGGGCCACCGTTGAACTCCTGGAGCTCCCAGAGCCCAACGAGCGAGCACGTGCCTCCCGTGCCCCTAGCCGCTAGCCCGACCACCCTCATCTCCGGTCGCCGCCTTGCCTCACCAAGCGGCACTCCGGCCACTCCCGGCCCGCCACCACCGCCTTGATTCGGCCTTGTTGCCCGCTTCGTTCGAACGCCCCTCTGTAGCGTGAAATGGTTGCCGTGGCGAAATCCGGCGAGGCCGAGGCCTCCGCAGCGTTTGGCATCGCCCGGCGTCAAACCGCTGCCACCGCCGGCGTGTGACACAGGGGCCACCCTGTCGCCGCCGCTGGCCCCACGGGCCCAAGTTGACCGGGTTGACCTAGTCAACTGCTGACTGGGCAGCCCCAGCCACTAACGTTCGGGCCCCACCGCTTAATTAAGCTAATTAAAATGTTTTTATAATTAAAAGTAATTAGTTTAGATAATTAGCCACTAACATGTGGGGCCCATCAGCTAATTAACCTCAGTTTAGTTTAAAATAAGCTCTGTTAAGTAACAGACGACGTGTGGGTCCCCGTGTCGATTTTGACCGATCAACCGGACTGTTGACTGCGACGTCATTCCTACGTCATGCTGACATCATATTCCTTTTACATTAATATAAATAATTTCAGAATATTAATAAAACTTTAAAAATTCATATAAAATAATCAGAATTCCGGATGAAAATGTTTTCTATATGAAAGTTGCTCGAGAAAAATCCAACGAATCTGAAAATGCAGTCCGTTCAGCTGTCACATGCCTATGGCATGCTGAACATGGAACATTTCCCCTCACGGTCATCTCAGGTGACACGGGTCCCGAACGGGAATACATTCCGGTTGAATTCCCCTTCACCTATATCGTGTAGCCATGCGTTAGGTCACTCCCTGACAAAGATATTGCCACGTTACGCTTTGTGATGCTATGTTTGCTTTATATTTACTGTTTCTTCCCCTCTTCTCTTGATGAACCCGAGACCGATGCCGCCTGTGATCGACTCGCCGACGACGACCCCTCCTTGCCGTGAGCAACCAGGCAAGCCCTCCTTTGATCATCCCGATATCGCCCATTCCATTCTCTCATGCTTGCATTAGATTTTGCTACTGTTATTGTTTGCACCTATTCTGATGCATAGCCTGCTTTTGTACCTACTATTCTACCTTACGTGCTTATCCTAAACTGCTTAGTATAGGTTGGTCAGAGACCCATCAGTGACCCCCCCCCACTTGACTCGACTGCCCCGCGGGATTATCAGAAGACCCGATCAACGGGCTCGAAGACAAGGACCCGACACCTCCGTCACTTCACGCCCCTTCGTTTGCTCGACTCTGCGGTGTTACTATTGAGTGCCGAGGGTGAGACCTCTCTGACACTTCTGATGTTAACTCAGAGTGTAGCTATTCGGTCGTGGTCATCGAGGGTGATTTCCTCCTTAACCACTTCCGATACGGCTCACGTGGTTGCAACCCCTCAAGTGTGAACACGGAGGTGGATCCTCTTACGTTCACCTTGATGATTACATCGAGTGGAATTCACCGGGGGTGATTCCTCGGGTTTTCCCCTTAATGTTTGGACACACGGATACTTGGATTTTACCACTGTTACTTGGAAAGACGGGTCGACTCTGAGGGGTACCCGCAAGCTTAATTGCAGTGATGTGGAGTCGGGTTGACACGGAGGGTGCCCGCGAGATAATTACGAGGCGTGGCGGGCATTCCTAGCCCTTGCCGCAAGTCCTCGAGACGGGCAACGCGGTCACATCTTTCGTGAGTCTCGCTTGTTACCGCGCTGTTCCTAATCCACTACGATTTGGATATTTGATCCGAGGGGCCTCTCGCCCGATAGCACTAACCATCACGTGGGCATAGTATGGGCGTTCTGCGTCGTATACATCAGCCAAGCTTAATAGACGTCGGCCGAATGAAGCGGCGCTAGGGTTGGACTGCGTGGCGCCTGCCTTGTTGAAGGAGGTAGCTAGGTCTGCTCACCGGCCGCCCTGCAATGTGCAGGAGTTCCGGGAGATGGCCCATGACCCCGGGGCATAGGTTTAGTCCGTCTTTGGCCTCTCTATTAAGCCTAGGTCGGGTTGCGGCGTATTGTTTGGCGAGGCCGGGCATGACCTGGAAAGTGTGCCTGACCGGATTTAAGCGGCGTGGTGGGTAAGTTGGTGCACCCCTGTGGAAGAAAACATCTATCGATAGCTTTGTCCTCTGATAGCGGACACTTGGAGTTGTATCCCGATCGATACAACTAGAACTGGATACTTGTGATGAGAATTTGGATTGTGATGAGAACTGGATTGTGATGATAACGATAGTATGGCTCGGGGATCTCTTTCTCGCAGGAGTCGAGAAAGGATCTCGGCCGAGGTTGATAACACTACTACTACTTTACTTTATGCTACTCTACTCCTTCCTGTTGCTGCAAGATGGTGGGTTCGAGAAGATGCTAGTCTTCGATAGGACTAGGCCTTCTCTCTATTATGGCATTTACGCAGCCACCCACATATACAACCTTCCTTTGATAATGTTGCATATGTAGTGTAGATCCTTGCTTGCGAGTACTTTGGATGAGTACTCACGGTTGCTTTGCTCCTCCTTTTCCCCCTTTCTTCTTCTTTCCGGTTGATGCAACCAGATGTTGGAGCCCAGGAGCCAGATGCCACCGCCGATGCTTACTACTACGTGGAGGCCGCCGATGACCGGGGAGTAGTTAGGAGGCTCTGTGCGAGGAGGCCTTGCCTTTTCGATCGTTGTTGCTTTTTGGAGCTAGCCTTCTTAAGGCAAACTTGTCTAACTCATGTCTGTACTTTCAGATATTGTTGCTTCCAACGACTCTTGTGTTTTCGAGCTTATGTATT
Source organism: Aegilops bicornis (assembly GCA_021605145.1). Lineage (NCBI taxonomy): Eukaryota > Viridiplantae > Streptophyta > Magnoliopsida > Poales > Poaceae > Aegilops > Aegilops bicornis. The sequence continues at coordinate 692,103,754 of CM038669.1, forward strand.
CGAGCCCTCGAGGCCCCTGACTTGTAACATAAAGCTTGTATTATTTTATTTTGTGTCTAGAGTTGTGTTGTGATATCTTCCCGTGAGTCCTTGATCTTGATCGTACACATTTGCGTGTATGATTAGTGTCTGATTGAATCGAGGGCGTGACAAGTTGGTATCAGAGCCGACTGCCTGTAGGTAGCCCCCTTTCCAACTCCTTGGCCGAAGTTGAGTCTAGTCACTGAAAAACTTTTACTAACGTTGACTGTGTGTCTTACGGGCCCACGTCGCCATTGGGTGGTATTAGGATCTTTTACTCCTCGTCTATACTCTGGGACTCTAATCTCTCTTCTATTTGGGTTAAACTTTTACTAACTCGACATTAGGTTCTCGTAACCACTTCTCCCGGAGAGCCCCTTGAAGACATATGATCACTTGCTGCTGCGAGAAGATTTCCAAGATACTCTCCGATGTTTCCCAGAAACCCTTGTGCCCTTCGTCGTGGTAATTCCATATCATCGATAAATCCCTCTGGATAACTACATACACCTGTCGTTCATGTTGTCATCCCCAGTTGATCTTGTATTACAAGATGCCTTGTAATACTTTCAGGTATTTCGAGAATCCATTGTGCCTGCTGCGTTGCAGCTCCTTTTCTGCCTGAATACGTGTACGAATAATTCCTCGCAATTATCGGGGATTCGTTCATCCCAATTGTTTAGGTATTTCACAAAAGTCTTCGAAATACCATTCGATCTTCCGAAAATCCTCAGCAGCCAATTGTTGTTGGAATTCTTGTTTGCTTGCATTATGGTTAATTCCATATTTCTAGTAATCTTCGTTGACATACTCGTCATTATCGTTCGAGTCCCTTGATCCAATATGTTGCGGATGCTTGCAATCCTCAGTCGGATCATAGAATTCATCCTTCCGGCTCAGATGTCACTCCAGACATGAGCTTGTTCTTGTCAAATCAAACCTTGATTGATTGTCGATCATGTCGTGTCAACTCAATTATCTTTTGATCGAGCCTCGCCTTGAGATCTTCCGATTTGAAAATCGTAATTCCTTTGTATTCAAGCTTTGAAGTTATCCAGTTATATCTATAACCCGATGCCTTTGCATTCTTTCTTCTTCTGGGTGAGTATCGATACTCACATCAGATCTGTTATGGACCGCCATATCCTTGGTTGGATTATTATCCGGCAATGTCCTTCATATTCAAAATCTCGTGCGCTCTTCCCCTGATACATAATACCTTCGATAAATTGTATCATCTGCTTTGACTCTGATACTACGCTTTTGAACTTCGTATCTTTTGCTTGGTTGATGGTTGTATAGATTCGTAAAATGCCCCGATGGGTTGAACTTATGCCTTCCATAATCCCAGTGAACCCGAGAGTTCTCACGAGTCTTACTCTTCTAGTACTTCGCCAGATAAATCCCCTGCACTAAAATTTCTTTGAAAAACGAGGAGTGAATGAAAGGTTATGCATTGAATAAGTGGGAGTCGACCTTGAACCCTTGTGTTCATGCCCATGGACCGATGTAGAACTTATCGTGGAAGCTGCTCGTAAAAATGATTACCCCTTGTTATAAGTTCATCTTGTATCGGTGGTTTGATCATTCATAACCGTGGTTCCGACCATAGTTTCTCCTTAACTCCATTTCCCGGACAAGTTAAAATACTTGTCTTCTGCAATCATTTCATCTGTCTAACCTCTATTTTTGATCTACCTCAAGTATTGCCCCTTGTTATCTCGAGGATATTGTGTCATTGCACTACCACTTGTGAATTCTCATTGGAATGATACTCCATCACATCATTCCTATCTTGATTGGTTATATCATTATCATGCTAAACTTTAAGCGTGCTACTGTGTCCTTTCCGAGCACAATTTTTGACGACGAGCTAAGCTTATGTCGATCTTCCTCGTCATACCATTTTGCCATGAATAGCAAGCTTGCTTTAGAGTTTGTGTCGTACTACGTGGTTCCAATAACCTTTCGCTTCATCATTCCATTGACTTGATGTCATCACGATCGATTACATCTTCCTGAAATCTCTCGACAAATGTGTCGTTATCATCATCAACTTTCTGAGCTCTTCCAAGATATCAATCGAATTCATGATGAGAAATACAATCCTTGCCCCTCGATGATTTGTGTTATCATGGACAACATTCTTGCCTTCCCCAACACAAACTTGTTCATATAGTTTTGAAAATACATTCTTTTTGACATGTCGATGGGTTGTTACTAAGCCCGTCGGCCACATCCTCATCTTTCCTTGCTGAAATTGTATGACTTATTTTCTAAGTTGTTTCCAATGGATCCTTTGTGTATCCGAAGTCCGACCTTTCCCTGATGACCATGTCAACACTATCCCGAAGCATGTGTGTGGTACTCCGATCATCAACAAAAACATTGGGAGTGCAATGCTAACTGTTCTTGATCAATTATCCAAACAACGTTGTATGGGCAAACCTCATAAGTTCCTTGCCCCTTTATCTAAACGGTTTAATACTTGGAGTCCAATCATGCTCTGCCTTTCCTTGGGAAAGTTATACTCTAATACTTGGGTATAAACATCGTTCCTTTCCATTGGTCTGATTATTATAATAATCACTTTTTCCTTTCCATTGTTTTGTTTAACCTTTCTGGTAATCAAACTTGTCCGAGGAGCAGAGATAATTCCCTGCTTATGTAAACACCACGGTGTACAAGCTATGTCAAGAAGACCTTGTTACTATTGATGATGACATTCGTAGCCACAGATGGACGAGAACTTTGCCTATTGGTCCGCCTCGTCTTGACGAGCAGGAAAATGGTTCTCTTCATCCCTCACCCTTGGTACCAATGTTGTTGCCAACATAACTGACAGGCTATCCTCTAACATGCCTTGCTACCTTAACTGCATACAAAGTTAGCACCCTTCCTGCATTTTAACCCACATGGTGGACCCATAGCCCACAGTTCCAAAAGATCGAAACCTGACTCTCCTGTACACCCTTATTTCTAAGGTTAATTCTCACACTTGGCTTCATATGAAAATCCCGAGCCGCCTTCCGAGAGGCGATCTATTCTGGTATCAGACGCGATAGTTATTACCATTGTTCTGAACCCCTTTTCACCCCCCTTGTTTCAGGCAACAAACGATTGTCTACCAGGTTGAAGCTTCTTATTGCACCTCACCTTACTCTCGATGACTTTCTTGAATTTCAAATCGAGAGATGCCTCTATGCCACGTCCACTCACATAGTCCCCACGTACCTATCTTGTGTTGAGCTCCGTCCTTCCCGAGTCTTCCCCCCTTACTCCACCTCTTAAATCTCGGGACGAGATTTCTTGTAGTGGAGGAGATTTGTAACACCCCGAGAATCATGCTACAGTAATCTCCCACTAATCATGCCATGTCATCATGATTACCTTGCTAGTTGCCACTTGTTCAAAACATCAAGTCCAAAATTCAAAATTTCTCAAACATGAACACAAAAATGTTCATCATGTGCCAAATAATCCACATGTTATATTGTTGGTGAACCAACATTTTTGCAAAAGGTTTAAGTGGCCTAAGCTACTTAAAGCAATGACCTAAGCAATAAATTAAATGCCCTTTTTAATTTATAAAATTGGCAACTATTCCAAAAGCCTCCCAACCTTTTTGAGGCAGTGCACGTTAATTCTTTGAGGTTGTTTTGGCCAGTGGCATAATTTTGCAGAGTCAATTGTGGCAAAAAGAAAATGCAAAAGCTGCTGGAAAAGAAAAAGGGAAAGCAAAAAAAAAGAAGAAAAGAAAAAGGCCAGGCTGCACTGTGCACTTGGCCCAGCCGCGCAACAGTGCAGCCCAGCCCACCTAACCCTGCCGTCCCCTACCTCTCTGTTCATCGGGGCTGGGTGGGCCTTGTGGCCGTCCGTGGCTGCCGATGGCCACGAGGCGGCCATCCGGCGGCTCCCGGCGACTACTAGGTCGCCCAGACCTGCATTTAACCATAGCTGCCCCCCACTTGCCCCACGCACCTCGCCTCTCTTTTCCCTCCTTGCCCGAGAGCTCGCCCGCTGTCGCCGCGTCGATCCTGGCGGCCGTCTTCGCCTCAGCGTCGCCAACATGCCGTGGCGTCCGCGCCGTCCACCACGTCGAATGGTGCCCACCGTTGGAGCCGGAAGGCTCCACAGCGCCGGATCCACCCGTCTTCCTCCCTCGGACGCCGAGCTCGCCCGCCGTCGATTCGCTCGCTGAGCCTCCCGCGAGCCCACACTTGCACACCTACGGGCTCCCAGTGAGCTCCGCCTCCCTCTCCCTCTCTCTCCCGTGCTCTTTCCTCGCACCGTAGCTAGCTGTCGCCCGCCTCCGTGCCCTCCTCTCGTCGCCCGGCGAGATCGTGGCCCGTCCTTGTGGTCGGCGTCGCCGCCACACAGGGCCACCGTTGAACTCCTGGGCTCCCAGAGCCCAACGAGCCTGAGCACGTGCCTCCCGTGCCCCCTAGCCGCTAGCCCGACCACCCTCATCTCCGGCCGCCTTGCCTCACCACCGGCAAGCACTCGGCCACTCGCCCGGGCCACCACCGCAGCTCGATTCGGCCGCTGCTCGCTCGTTCGAACGCCCCACAGCATGAAAGCGGTTGCGTGGCGAAATCCGGCGAGGCCCGAGGCCCTCCGCCAGCGTTTTGGCATCGCTGGCGTCAGCCGACCACCGCCCGGCGTGGCCGACACAGGCCACCCCGAGGTCGCCACACCCCACGGCCCTGGGCCGATTGACGTTGACCGGTCGGCTGGCTGCCAACCCAGCCCCTAACGTTTGGGCCCCACCGCTTAATTAAGCTAATTAAAATGTTTTGTAATTAAAAGTAATTAGTTTAGCTAATTAGCCACTAACATGTGGGGCCCATCGACTAATTAACCTCGGTTTAGTTTAAAATAAGCTCTCTTAAATAATGAGAGGTCGGCAATTGGGTCCCCACAGTCAGTTTTGACCAGTCAACCGGACTGTTGACTGCTGACGTCATTCCTACGTCATGCTGACATCATATTCCTTTTCTGTTAATATAAATAATTTCAGAATATTAATAAAACTTTAAAAATTCATATAAAATAATCTGTAACTCGGATGAAAATATTTTCTATATGAAAGTTGCTCAGAAAAATCCAACGAATCTGAAAATGCGGTCCGTTCAGCTGTCACATGCCTCTGGCATGCTGAACATGGAACATTTCCCCTCCGGTCATCTGTGTGACACGGGTCCGGAACCGGGAATACATTCCCGGTTGAATTCCCCCTTCACCTATATCGTGTAGCCATGCGTTAGGTCACTCCCGGCACAACATATTGCCACGTTCTGCTTTGTGATGCTATGTTTGCTTTATATTTACTGTTTCTTCTCCCTCTTCTCTTGGTGAGACCCGAGACCGATGTCCCTTCGTGGATCGACTATGTCGACGACGACCCCTCCTTGCCAGAAAGCAACCAGGCAAGCCCCCCTTTGATCATCCCGATATCGCCCATTCCATTCTCTCATGCTTGCATTAGATTTTGCTACTGTTATTGTTTGCACCTATTACGATGCATAGCCCTTTTGTACCTCTTGTTCTACCTTACCGCTTATCCTAAACCGCTTAGTATAGGTTGGTTAGAGACCCATCGCTGACCCCCACTTGACTTGACTGCCTGTTGGATTATCGTAAGACCCGATCAGCGGGATCGAAGACCAGGACCCGACACCTCACGTCACATCACGCCCATTCGTTGCTCGACTCTGCGGTGTTACTATTGAGTGCCGAGGGTGAGACCTCTACAAAGACTTCCGATGTTAACTCAGCAGTGTAGCTATTCGTTAAGTGGTCATCGAGGGTGATTTCCTCCTTAACCACTTCCGATACGGCTACGTCAGTGCAACCCCTCAAGTGTGAACCTCGAGGGTGGATCCTCTTACGTTCACCTTGACGATTACATCGAGTGGAATTCACGGGGTGATTCCTCGGGTTTTCCCTTAATGTTTGGACACCACGGATACTTGGACTTTACCACGGTTACTTGGAAAGACGGGTCGACCACGAGGGTACCAGCGAGCTTAATTGCGAGTGATGTGGAGTCGGGTTGACACTGGAGGGTGCCCAGCGAGATAATTACGGCGTGGCGGGCATTCCTAGCCCTTGCCGCAAGTCCTCGAGGCGGGCAACGGGGTCACATCTTTCGTGAGTCTCCGCTTGTTACCGCTGCGTTCCTAATCCACTACGATTTGGATATTTGATCCGAGGGGCCTCGGCACGATAGCACTAACCATCACGTGGGCATAGTATGGGCGTTACTGCGTCGTATACATCAGCCGAAGCTTAATAGACGTCGGCGAAGCGGCGGCGTAGCGCGGGTTGGACTGCGTGGCGCCTGCCTTGTTGAAGGAGGTAGCTAGGTCTGCTCACCGGCCGCCCTACTTAGCGTCGCGTGAGTTCCGGGAAGATGGCCCATGACCCACAGGGGGCATAGGTTTAGTCCGCGTGCTGGCCTCTCTATTAAGCCTAGTTCGGGTTGCGGTATTGTTTGGCCGAGGCGGGCATGACCACAGAAAGTGTTCCCGGCGGAGTTAAGCGGCGTGGTGGGTAAGTTGGTGCACCCTGCGGAAGAAAACATCTATTGATAGCCTGTCCTACGGACACTTGGAGTTGTATCCCGATCGATACAACTAGAACTGGATACTTGTGATGAGAATTTGGATTGTGATGAGAACTGGATTGTGATGATAACGGGATAGTATGGCTCTGGGATCTCTTTCTCGCAGGGAGTCGAGAAAGGATCTCTGGCCGAGGTTGATAACACTACTACTACTTTACTTTATGCTACTCTACTCCTTCCTGTTCTTTGCCAAGATGGTGGGTTCGAGAAGATGCTAGTCTTCGATAGGACTAGGCCTTCTCTCTATTACGCATTTACGCAGCCAGTCCACATATACAACCTTCCTTTGATAATGTTGCATATGTAGTGTAGATCCTTACTTGCGAGTACTTTGGATGAGTACTCACGGTTGCTTTGCTCCTCCTTTTCCCCCTTTCTTCTTATTTCCGGTTGATGCAACCAGATGTTGGAGCCCAGGAGCCAGATGCCACCGCTGATGCTTACTACTACGTGGAGGCCGTCGATGACCAGGAGTAGTTAGGAGGCTCTGAGGTGAGGCCTTGCCTTTTCGATCGTTGTTGCTTTTTGGAGCTAGCCTTCTTAAGGCAAACTTGTCTAACTCATGTCTGTACTCAGATATTGTTGCTTCCGCTGACTCTTGTGTTTTCGAGCTTATGTATTCGAGCCCTCGAGGCCCCTGGCTTGTAACATAAAGCTTGTATTTTTTTATTTTGTGTCTAGAGTTGTGTTGTGATATCTTCCCGTGAGTCCTTGATCTTGATCGTACACATTTGCGTGTATGATTAGTGTCTACGATTGAATCGAGGGCATCACACACTCCATCGACACCACGCCCGTCGTGCTCTGTTGGAGTCCCTCTTCCTCAACCTCTCATTCCTCCTTATTTGGATCAAGGCACGGGAGACGTCACCGGGCTGCACGTGTGTTGAACGCGGAGGTGCCGTTGTTCGGCGCTAAGATCGGAATCCACCGCGATCTGAACCGCTTCGAGTACGACTCCCTCATCCACGTTCTTGTAACGCTTCCGTCTTGCGGTCTTCAAGGGTATGAAGATGCACTCCCCTCTCTCTCGTTGCTAGTTACTCCATAGATTGATCTTGGTGATGCGTAGAAATTTTTATTTTATACAATGATCTCCAACAATTTTTAACGTATTTGAGAAACAACGTGCTCTCAAATGGAGTCTTCTTAGCGTGTCACGGGCACCTCCGCTGAACATGGCTTATTTTTGGTCATTCTGAAATGGCGTCGACTTTTGCAGGAAGGTGGACATGCCCATGGTAGGCATCCATGTCAGATTTGAGCGAGTTTAGACCACGATATGCAACCCAGCGACACGTTAGGCCCTTTATCAACCTTTTTGTTGCGGCAAATCGTCTGGCAATCGCACACATGATTGTAGAATGGATGGGCCCATCTATGCGTTCGAGCCACCGGTATTGTGAATCTTCTGGAAGGTTACTTACCATTTTAGGACTTCTAGAAGATTCCTAAACAGTTTTTTTTGATTTTTTTCTCAGTTCTGGTTTTGTTTCTATTTTTCTATTTTTTCTTTTTTTTCTTTTTGTTCTGTTTCTTTTGGAAAAAGTCGTATTTTTAAAAAATCAACATATTGAAAAACTTTCAATTTTTTGCAAAATATGATTGAGAATCTTATTTTTCATTATGTTTTGAAGAATAGTTCATGCGTTTTGAAACATGTCCAGAATTTTTAAATTTGTTCATGTTTTCCAAAAATAGAGTTTCAAAATTTTCCTTTATGGTTTTTAACGTTGTTGGCAATTTAGAAAATCAGAATTTCAAAATTTGTTAGTGTTTTCAAAAAGCTTAGAGTTGTAAAACTTTCCGATTGTGATTTTTTCATTTTTTGGTATTTCAATTTTTGCTTATCATTTTAAAATGTGTTTGGACTTTTAAAATGTTTTCCAATTTTTTAAAGGTTATTCCTGTTTTAAGAAAATTGTTATCATTTTAAATATTTTTAATTGGTTCAAATTATTTCTGCATATTAAAAAAGTCATGGATTTCAAAAACAATTAGCCTATTAATAAAATTTCGTGCATTTCAATGATCCTGTTTTCGAATTTCGAAAAATGTTTCTGTTCTAGAAAATTGTTCACATAATCTAAAAAATATTCGGTATTTGAAAGATGTTCACATTTTGAGTGAAACGTTCGAAAGCTCCTGTGTGTTAATAAGAAGCCCGCGCTAGCTTAATATTCGGAATCTGTTGATAGGTCGACTGGCTAGCAGCGCACTTAACACGTTCTAAGGTCTCATTGTTCGAATCTTGGCAGCGCCTTTATTCTTTTTGTGACTATATATGCTCTGCAACTTTCGTGAGACGAGTCTATCTTCTACGGCAAGCTGCACGGACCACTTCATATACCTAATGAAAAGGAAATTTCGTTTGGTCTGTGGGAGACGTCACCGGGCTGCACGTGTGTGTTGAGCAGCGGAGGTGCCGTTGTTGGCGCTAAGATCCGGAATCCACCGCGATCGGAACATGGTCGTGCTGCCGCTCACAGCACTACCACCGCAGACCGTCGGCTAGAAGTGGTGGTTGCCCTCGTCAGTAGTAACTCCGGCATATGCTCTACAGCACCGGGATACGGTGCCCTGTGGAGTAGCGGGCTTTGCAACAAGGCGCAATGTACTCCCTCCAGTCCTTTTTAGTTTGCATATAAGATTTGTGCGAAATCGCCTCGTAAAGTTTGACCAAGGTTATATAGAAAAAAATCTGGGCATTCAGCGATTGAAATCAATACCGTTGATGTGGCATGACTTAAAGTTTCATATTGTATAAGTTTAATATGATAGATTTTAATATTTTTTTCATATAAATATGGTCAAACTTTATGAAGTTTGACTTCAAACAATTTTTGTCTGCGGAGTAAAAATGACGGGAGGGGAGAAAAAACAGCATGGCTGGGTTTGGCTATGTGGGAAAAGACCAAGAGACAAGACGGAGAGCGCGGCTGCGTGGGCCCGGGCCTCACGGGACGCGTGTCGAGTTCGAGTATAGGTGGATGCTGGCGCGAGGCTTGTCTACAGCCGGCCGGATTACAAGAATCGTTTTCCGACTCGTTTTCCTTATTAATTTGATTGATGGACGGACGGTGCAACCGAGACCGAGCGTGACACGTACGGCGGCGGATTTGGATTGTCCACACCCAAACCTTATATATAGCGAAATACCGGAGTAGTAGCGATCGACCGATCAGATCAATTGATTGATTTCGTTGTTGACCTGACCGTACCCTAGGAGCTAGCAAACGCCATGGCGAGCTTCACGTACATGCAAGCGTGCAGTGCGTCAAAGGAAGCTTCAATGGCCGGCGCCAGGTGCGACGAGAGGCTCGTCATCCATCACGTGGCGAACGGCGGGTGCTTGGACCACCTCAACAAGGCCATGACAAAGTGCCGCGGCCGCTTCACTGCCCAATCCTCACAACTCGACAAGTTGCGCGGCAAGCGCGTCGTGGACATGGACGCGTGCGTCAAGGCCACGGCTGCGCTGCGCAAGTGCTTTGCCGGCAACCCTGCGGCGTTCAAGCACCAGTACCTCCGCCGCATGGACGAGGGCCTCGACCAGGACACCAACCCGTCGCCAGAGGATATTATTTCAAGCGATGAAGATGATATGTTCAGGTGGTGGACTGGCATGAGGAGAAGCTACGCAAGCATACTCGTATAGCTATATAGATAGATGGGTTAGATATAATAGGCACAAGCTATTTCGGTGTCGATTTTGAATTTTTCTTTTCTTTTCCTTTTAGTTGTGGAGTTTTTCGGATTAATTAGATCGATTATATTAGCGATGAAGTTACTGTACTGGATATATATATATATATATATATATATATATATATAATAGCCGAAAGTTATTTCTGTGTTCAATTATCTTTCTCTGTAAATTGTGGAGTTTCTCTGTATGTGCACAATACTTATACTCCGTTCTCCTTTCTACTTGTACAAAACCTTTTGGCCGGCTGTTGATCAAACCCTTTGGTGTGCATATACGCATCGCAAGTTGATGGCGATAGATCTTATACAAATATACTCCTTGACTATAGGACAATTAAACGTTGCAGTTTTATTTTGTGTGCAAGTATGCATGACCTATACTACTCCCCTCTTACATATATTCTGTAGTACGCATTGCAGTTCTAGACGAAGATGAAGTATAAAATTGGATGTCATACAATCGATCATTTTTGACACTTCTGCGTAGCTACAATCCCCTTAAACACAATAATGTGTGAGATTAACCCATACCCTTTTATAAAAGGGCACGATTCATATTTCAACAACAAAAAAAGGCAGAGCTCATCACCCCTTGGTGGCGGTACGTGCCCGTCCTCAGCGATATGCCCGTCGTGTACATACAAATACGTATTGCCCGGATCGGCCGTATGTGCGACGTGGCACGCCGCACCGCGTGGCGAAGTGAGGCTGGTCACAATGGGCAAGAACATAAGCTAGTAACTTCACACTTTCCTAAACTATGTTACTACCTCCATAGTGGGTAGGAACATCTATGTAGTGTCATGTAACGATGTATTTATTAGGTTATAGACTCATTGTTTTTTGGAGTGTGTGATGTTCCGGTAACTTAGCTAGTTACCACAAGCATCTCTCTCTTCATTAAATACGTGCCACATAAGCAAAGTTGTATTGGAGTGTGTGATGTTACTCCTAAGTTCCTCCTGTTGGTTGATCTCGGCTCTGACCGGGTAAAAAGTATCGTTAAGGGTATGGGCCACGAACCAACGTACGTGGCTGTTGACTAACAGAATGCATACGATCGGGGGTACCTCTAACCAACAGATGGTTTTGGTCCCCTATTGCCGCGACACATACAAAGGGTGGGGCCTGGATACTTATGGCATCGAGTTCACGTACATGATATCCAACCCCTTAATTCCCATAAACCCTACTGATCTAGGGGTGTCTTTGAAGCAATGGGAAGGCTGTTTCCATCGCCCGGCCACCGCAAGGCTGTGCAGCTGACTTCCTGCCACCGTGAAGCTCCCTGGATGAGCTGCTGCTGCCTCTCACTACTACATCATCACGGTGCCACTGTTGCTGCTCATCCTCGCCCTTTGGAGGTCATGGGCTCCAGCTGTGCTGCATAGAACAAGCTTTGTAAGATCTCACGAACTCCTCCGTTAATCATATATCCTGGTGATCTAATGCTAGGCAAATGGTCCTATTGCAATAAACCTAAAGCCTTTTTCCTAACAATGGTATCTTGAGCCATGTAAGCATAGATTAGATCCTTAATGATCATCTAATTATGTTAATATCAGCAATTAAGTTCAGATGATCATTGTTTAAGGTTAATGATTAAGTTCAGATGATATGTTGGAGTTAGCCATCTAATGCATTAGGGTTCGTGCTTTTCGGTCAAGATCTAATTCGCTAGGGGGTTTAGTCCTAATCAGAGAATAATGATGATTAACTCGTTTTGGCTAGTCTAATTATTATTATTTTGCCATGCTTCCGCATAATGTTAATGTAATCATCATAACTAGCCCCTGTTAGCGATTAGAATATGATGAATTGACGCAATTAAAGAAAGCCCCAATTCAGACGAACCCTAACTATATTCAATCCCCAAATTTTTGGGAACCCTACAAAGTCAATCACATGCCTCAAATCGAAAGAAAAGAAACTAAAGAGGGGCTTGATCTTACGTTTATGAGCATGCCGGCCTTAGGGTCCTGCGCAGCCCACAGCGGCCGCGCTGCGCGTAATGCCATGGCTTTAACGGCAGCGCCTCTCGTTACGACGCAGCGGAAAGAAGATGCAACCGCTGCGGACTTCGTGCCTTGTTTCTCGCCGTCGCCCGTCAGCGTCGCCCGGCGGCCGCCCGGCGAAATGCCCGTGAACGCGCCACGGCTACGTGGCGCGTCTCGAGCTACGCTTTCGGAGGAGGGCGCGGACCAAGTCCTTGTGCACGCTGCTCGGCGGCGAAGCTACAGCGTCGCCATGTCCGGGCGTGCCTCGGCGCCGCCGTGTCTTCTTGTCTTGGCAAGGCTCGCCGTCGCCGCCGCAGTTGGACCACTCCTCTGGAGAGAGCAAGAAAATCGGGATGGATGGAGAAAAATGAGGGCTAGGGTTTCGACTGGTGGCGTTTTTGTTCCACTAGAGATCGATCTGGTCCGTCCGCTTCGATCGTATGGCCATGATCAAGGCGGTGGCCGCATGGGCCTTCGGGAGTCTTACAGGCCGCTTTTGCGGCTGGGCTTCGGCCTAGTTTATCTAAGCCCAGGAGGATTTTTTTCTTTCCTCTGAATCTTTTCTCCTAGGCCGAATCAATAAAAGTCTGACGTGGTTTTCATGGGCCAATTCTGATGTTCTATGTATTTTCCCTTATTCCGTGCTGTTTTGTACTATGATGATTCTCAAAATGTCTTGCACTGTTTTAAAATGAAAATAGCTAGAAAATTATGTTATGTTTACAGAATTAAAAGGAGCCAATAAGGAATATTTTTTGTTTTATTTTGACACATGAAATTTAATGTTGAGTATCATCTTAAATATCTATTGACATTGAAAATTAATGTTGTCAAATTTATATTTAATATGAGAATGATGTGGCCAATATGTACGATGAATTATTCAGGCATTTTCTTGTTTTCAGTACAGTTTATGGAGTTTGAATTTTTCAAATAATGTCTTATGTACTGTTTTATATTGGAGAATGCCCGAAATTTAAGGGGTGAATAATGCTATGAGATTATGATGTTATTTATATGGTATTATTTTTAGTGATAATCTCTCTTTAGTAGCATTTTAATGTTGAATTATTAACGTGATGAGATGATTTTATTTGCATGATTACGTCTAACTCGCTAAAGTTTCTGGGCATTTTGTTCGAAGATTTTATTTGAGCATGAAGTTTAAGTTGTGATCATCTCTCAAGTCTGGCCGAGGCCATCTTAAGGAAATGTTAGTGGCCGCGTGGTTCGGCTTTTCCGCACCGCCTCATGATCTAATGATGATGGGCCATAATGTCAAACCACTATGTGAGGTGCATTTTGTGTCTTTTGGCATGCACTGGCAGAAGGTGACGGAGGCTCGGCATAATGATTCACAGAAGAAGAATATTTAGAGAACTTTAATGTCATATCATGGTCATGAGTTGTCATTTATTGACTGTTAAAAGTTTACCAAATGTTATTATTCGGTGAAAGCATGGTGTAATATCCAAATTTTGTTTGGAGAATGTTTATGATGTCATTACACAAAGGGTGTCAATCTAATGTTTACTGTGATGTGATTGAAGTTTTTTAACGATAAACCTTGACATATTTTGTTGATGTTATTTACATTATGATGTCAAAGTTTAATGCAAGATGATCAGTGATAAATTATGAATCCATGTGTCTGATAACACATAGGATTGCACCATATAATGGTGCTTTATGTTAATGTTGGCTATTAATTTAGTAATAAGTTTCTTGATCATTATGTGATTCAAGTTTCTAGATCCAAAACGGGAAGTTTTTATTAGAGATGTCATTTATGAGCATATGTTTTATGGTATATGACAATATTCTGACCAACGTTGATTATTGTCATGTCCAAATTTTGGATCAAAAGTGCTCTTCTCCGTTTTCAACCCAAGGGTGATACGGGTTAGAACATGAGTATCTTGTTTTGATTGAGGCCATTCAAGTGTTTTGTTTGATGTTTAATAATGATGCTCATAAAATCGTGTCCTTGTTCAGCAATGCACCACAAAGTTGAGTTCATTTATTTGAACAACGGAGCTGATCTTCACAAATGGAAGGAAAGGGCTCTCTTCATGATAGAGGTTTTGGACCTTCATGAGTTTTTTCTATTGTGAACTCTGATGACAAGATGGAAAAGTATGACCTGAAAGCAATTGAGTGGGAGAAACCATATTTCACTCCTTATCATGAAGCATACCATCTCCTCTAAGATAAAGAATGTAATTTTTTTTTTAGTATATGTCAATAAGTACTTGGGCTCTATTAAGGAACATTTTAAAGATATTTACCCGTTGAAGATGGGCTTTAAGGGGTTATGCTACGAGGACAATAAATAATAAAGCAATAGAAGACATTTTGTTTATTCATATGAACCTTTTGTCCTTCATAATCAACCCTTTTATGATGGTCTTACCATGTGGTGAGAATATTTATGAACGAATTATTTGCAATAATGATATGTGCCATGGCACTCTTAAGATGTATGTGAATATTGAGACCTCGTCGAAATTGTGGTCATGTTTACCACATTTCGAGGGGGAGAATGGAATGTCTCATTGAATATTGGAAATGATGAACACATTAATTAATTCTCTGGGTAGGATGGAACCAACGAGAAGTCTTATTCTGGAGAATGAATGATTATAGTGATTGAAAGATCACATGAATGTCTTGACTCCTTTTTTTTAATGAGAAATTACATGTACTTGCTCCCTTATGAGAATTATGAAGCACACATGAATGTTGAAGTGGCTAGCTTGCTAATCTAATGTTGATTATGATGTGACTGTGGTTATACTTCTGACCAACGTCGTTTATAATCATGTGTCACACTTTATTGAAGTAGCAAGTTTGTCAGTATCATGTGGCTCATGTTTATATTTCTGACCAACGTTGTTTTATAATCATGTGTCGCAACTCATGAAGTTCTTTCCCATCTTCTACCCAACGGTGTTGTGGTTACAGCTAAGATGATTATCATCAAGTTTTTGGATTTATGTTCTCCATTTTTAAAGTGATTATTAGGGAACCTGGAGCATATGAATATGATCTTAAGGATAACTCCATTAGATCTTTATTCATATGCATTAGGTAATTTGAGAAGAAATTCCTAATGCAACACTTAGTGTTGAGCCTTAACAATTTCCCTGCGTTTGATAATGTGTGTGAATGATCATCTTAGCGCGTTCTTGCCATATAGGATGAAAGTTATGAGCTATAATGATGTAACTCAATAGAGTTTTCTTGGTGAGTTGTTGACGCTTGTGTTATTATTATAACATGCTCTTGTGTTGGCTGAGTTACAAATGTACGTATGACTCAACCGTAAGGTTCCGTCATGAAGATAAAGTTGACATAAGGCATACTATTCAAAGAAATACAATTATGAAACAAGACAAGCGTTGGGACACTCATACCATAAGTCGAGGGGGAGTAAGCTCACTACCTTGTGAAGATGAAATATTTTTGTTGAGCCAAGAAATTTCTATCTTCTATTTATGAGTATGAGTCTTGGCGGTGCCTCATATTACTTTGCTTGTATTGAGTTTTGCCAAAATATTGGTCCAAAAGGAGTATAAGTTTTATTATGATGCCATATGTCAATGGAGTACGAAAGAAAAAGAAAGGGGGTTATGTACTAGTACTCTGTCTCACCTGCTATTAAAGTTAAAGGGCAATAAAAGTGGACATCTCAGTGTTCAAGGAACCATTATGAACTGATCAGATAATGTTGGTTTCTTATGCTTCAGTTGGCAGAAGCAATATAAGTATTCAAGTACGAATGTGCCATATTTATTATCGGGATAATTGGCAAAAAATACAAGTTCAGAAATGGACCCTTTGGAAAAAGCCGCCAAAAGTCTTGCACATATGCAAGGCAATAAAGTTTACATGCTCACTAACAAGAAGTTTGATAACCTCGATATCCTGGGTTATTCATACATTGGTTCTCTTGAGATGTGTGGATATTAAAGTTTCCACGTTATGTTACATCCTCACTCTCGCACATGGAGCTTTATCGTGGAAAAGCTTCATAATGACAATGATGTCATCAGTAATGATGCAGTTTATTATGTGGCATGTAAAGAGGCTACTGAGAAGGTTGTATGTCAAGTAAGTTTTATTCCCGAAATTATGGTGGTAGACAAAATTTCTAAACCACCTCTTGCCAATATGAATGTGCAATTTTCTATCACGGTAACAACAAGTCAAATGTCGTTGCCAAAACCATCGACACCATGTTTTTTGTTGAGAAAGATAGAATCCAGGATCAAGCTATTGATGTTGAGCGTATGAGTACGTCTGAATGTTTTACAGATCCGTTTATCGAAGGCTTACCACCCAATTGTATGATAATGTTGCTAGCATGGGTTGTTGGAAAGCCTTTTGATCCTGGAAGTAAGGACCTTCTAAACAAACCACTCCCATTAAGTAATATGTTTTCCATTTTGAAGTAGGCTGATGTATTATAAGTATTGAGGTTTAATGGCATTACATTCGCTGTTGTAACACCTTACTTTTATATATTATTCCTACGGAAAATGGGCGAATGAAGTTGAGCCTAACGATCAAGGGGGAGAATGTTGGTTGATCTCGGCTCTGACCGGGTAAAAAGTATCGTTAAGGGTATGGGCCACGAACCAACGTACGTGGCTGTTGACCCCAACAGAATCGCCCTGATCGGGGGTACCTCTAACCAACAGATGGTTTTGGTCCCCTATTGCCAGCACACATACAAAGGGTGGGGCCTGGATACTTATGGCATCTGAGTTCACGTACATGATATCCAGCCCCTTAATTCCCGCAAACCCTACCGATCTAGGGGTGTGCTGAAGCAATGGGAAGGCTGTTTCCATCGCCGGCCACCGCAAGGCTGTGCGGCGACTTCCCTGCCACCGCGAAGCTCTGGATGAGCTGCTGCCTCTCCACTACTACATCATCACGGTGCCACTGTTGCTCTTCATCCTCGCCACTGGAGGTCATGGGATCCGCTGTGCCTGCATAGAACAAGCCTGTAAGATCTCACGAACTCCTCTGTTAATCATATATCCTGGTGATCTAATGCTAGGCAAATGGTCTTATTGCAATAAACTTAGAGCCTTTTTCCTAACACCTCCCCACTGTGATCAGCCTGAAGGGCGGTTGGACAGGCCGGTCAGCACGTCATGACATGCTCGACCTGTCGCGTCGCCCCCGACATGGCGTGTGGCCGACCACACGGCGATACACCGCCATTAAACCAACATCGATTCCCACACGACGATGAGTCGCCTCTTGGCGTGGATTTGCATGGTGCATAGTGAGGCGGTGCGGATAATGGTGACGACGCTGTCGGCTCCCTATGCAATGGGCATTCCGGCGTTGCATTAATACCGGGGTAACGCGGCCACCGGCCTTCCAACACCCATTGGCTATAAAATCCACCTCGACCGCCCTCCCACGCTGCACAACTTCTCTCCCCGCTCTTTTCACCCACCAATGGTCAACTACGGCCCGGAAGGAGCCGAGGTTGTTTTGGTCATGAGGCTAGTCACACTTAGGTAGTAACATAATACACTTTAAGAAAATTTTGCTTATGTGGCAAGTAGTTGTTAGATGAAATAGGGTTTGGAACAATGCTCGATACCCTTGTGGGTACGGCTGTCATATATTTATAAGAGGAAACCGTACAAATACAGGTTATGTTACAACACGTATATCTAATATATACTTAGTCTAACACCCTCCCTCAATCTTAACTATGTCCTGAAACACTCAGAAGGTTAAGATTGCGACGACATCCTTCAAAAGAAGGCAAGGGCAAGGGTTTAGTGAAAATATCGACAAGGCTGATCCTTAGAAGAAACAAACTTAATCAAGGAGCTTCACGAGCAACACGTTCCCTCACAAAATGATAGTCGACTTCGATGTGCTTCGTTCGGGCATGAAATCTTGGATTGGATGAAAGGTATGTGGCACCGATGTTATCACACCAAAGAACAAGCGGCTGAGTTGGGGAGACCTTCAACTCTCGGGCAACGATCGCACCCACATGATCTCAGCTGTGGCATTAGCAACAACTTTGTACTCAGCTTCGGTACTACTCGAGACACCGTAGCTTGCTTGCGAGCTTGCCGAGGCGATCAAGTTAGGCCCAAAGAACACATCATGTCCCCGTGGATCACCGATCATCGAGGACTACCAGCCCAATCGGCATCGTAAAATGCCGAGATCAGTCCGTAACGTGCAGTGCTGAAGATGGAGACCATATGAACCGAGGTGACGAACATAGCGTAAGATACGCTTAACAATGACCGATTGAGAATCACGTGGTGCATGAAGATCTTGGCACACACGGTTAACTGCAAATGATATGTCTGGTCGAGTAATGAGCAAGTCTTCGTAGTCCACCCACAATGCTGCGGTACTCAGTGGCATCCTCAGGAGAGAGCAAGTCACCAGCAAGAGCTGTCAGTTTGTCTGTGGCAGACATGGGAGTCGTAGCAGACTTGCACTGCAACATATCTGCATGACGCAGAAGATCCTGAGAGTACTTCTTCTGAGTAAGAGTCAAGCCACTATCAGAATGAAGAACCTCGAGGCCCAGAAAATAATGCAGTCTCCCAAGATCTTTAACAACAAACTCAGCACCAAGGGAAGACACAAGCCGATCCGTGGCGAAGCATTTAACCGACAAGAATGATGTCATCAACATAGACCGTAATGTACATAGTCACCTCGGGTGTTGAAGAATAAACAGAGCGACGGTTCGCTGTAGAAGGAACAAACCCATGTGCATGAAGAGCAGCGCCAAGACGGGCATGCCACACACGCGGGGCCTGCTTCAAACCATAGAGAGCTTTGACAAGGCGACACAAATGATGTGGCTGAGCCGGATCAACAAAACCTAGCGGTGGCGCATATAAACCTCTTCTTCCGTAACTCCATGGAGAAAGGCATTATGAACGTCAAGGCAGCCGGGCGACCATCCCCGAGTAACAGCCAAAGAGAGAAGAACACGAATAGTAGTTGGTTTAATAACAGGACTGAATGTGTCTTCGTAATCAATGCCATACCGTTGTTTGAATCCTTGGCAACCAGCGCGTGCCTTGTACCTCTCAATGGAGCCATCAGCATGTTTCTTCACCTTGAATACCCATTTAGAGTCAATGATATTGACACCAGATGGAGGTGGAACAAGACGCCAAGTGTTGTTTCTTTGAAGAGCATGAATCTCCTGCTCCATCGCAGCACGCCAATGTGGAATGCCAAGCGCTGCTCGAAAATGTCGTGGTTCAGTCGTAGGGTCAGCCTCAGCATGCGCCACACAAGCCGCAAGCCACGCCGACAAAGGCCGTCGGTCACGCTTCTTCGGTTGGAAGATGCCACTTTTGCTGCGAAGTATGGGGGACGCAGGATTTACAGCGGAGATGGCGCTGGAGCTGCCACACCAGAGGAGCCACTGTCCATCAGCGGCGAGGAGGACGTGCCGGCGGGTGAGTCCGGTGGCACGGTCAGGGTCGGCGAAGACAGACCGGGCGTGACCGGCGTCGACGGACCAGGCGACGAGGACTCAGTGACCTGCGAGGCCGCCGGCCCAGGGGATAGCGCCACGGGTCCAGCCGGCCCGGCCGACAACTCCGCAGGTTTGGCGGCCCGAGCGAGCAGCGAGGCCCGGACAAGATGACTTCGGGCACCCCATCGGATCCACGTGCATGGGGCATGCAAGCGTGACCGACGTCGGGGTCAGGCGGAGTAGTGGCGGGGGCAGCCTCGTCAAGCGCCTCGCCCGGCGTAGCAGCAGCTGGCGCAGTTGTGGCCATATCATCATCTAGAAGCTCAAGTCGAGCGCCTCGTCCAGTCCCTGCGCCATGGTTAGGCAACAACAGAGGAGAATATGCAGCATCCACAAATTGATCAGGCAAAACTGGAAAAGAGTGCAACTCGGTGACGGGAGTACGATTGGTGATGTGAGTGTGGAAAACGGGAAGACAGTCTCATCGAACACAACATCACGAGAAATGTAAACACGATTTGTCGGAATGTGAAGACACTTGTAACCTTTGTGAAGAGGACTGTATCCAAGAAACACACATTGTTTGGATCGATACTCAAGTTTATGCTTATTGTACGAAACGAAGATGCGGCCAGACGCATACCGAACACTTTGAGTAGGGAGTAGTCTGGAGTTTCATTAAGCAACACTTCTAGCGGAGACTTCATGTGAAGATGTCGTGTGGGAATCCTGTTTATCAAAAAACAGGTAGTAACAAAAGCATCGCTCCAGAACCGAAACGGGACAGAGGCATGTACAAGAAGTGTTAGGCCAATTTCAACTCTGTGACGGTGCTTGCGCTCAGCTGCACCGTTCTGCTGATGTGTATGAGGACAAGACACATGGTATGAGATGCCAAGCTTCTGAAAGAAGGTGTTAAGGTTACGATGCTCACCCCCCTGTCTGACTGAACAAGGATAATTTTGTGCTTAAGCAATCGTTCAACATGTGCTTGAAATTGCATAAAGACATGAAACACATCAGATTTACGCTTAATAAGATAAATCCATGTAAAGCGACTGAAAGCATCGATGAAACTGACATAATAGTTGTGACCACTAACAGAAGTTTGGGCATAGCCCCACACGTCTGAAAACACAAGTTCAAGAGGAGCCGTGACAACACGACTTGATACAGAAAAAGGCAACTGATGACTCTTGCCTTGTTGACAGGCATCACACACTAGAAACTCCTTATTACTCGACTCAACAGAAGGCGATGACGATGAAGCACATGGCGCACAATGGGAGTAAGGGTGGCCAAGGCGAGAGTGCCACTGCGACGATGACACCCGAACACCACTGAAAACTTGAGAGACTCGTGGCACATCAAGCACATATAAGCCGTCGCGAGCTCGACCACTAAGAAGAACGTCCCTCGTGTCCTGGTCCTTAACAAAAAAATGGAAAGGGTGAAACTCAACAAACACATTGTTGTCACGAGTTAATTTAGGAACCGAGAGTAAACTACGTGTGACTGAAGGAACACGAAGGACATCAAGCAGACGCAAGGTTTTAGTGGTACGTGAAAGAAGAGATGCCTGACGAACATGTGAGATGGGCATACCTGATCCATTGGCCGTGCGGACCTGATCGTGACCGGTGTAGGGCTGGCGAGTGGCCAGCTTGTCAAGCTGGCTCGTCAAATGGTCCGTAGCGCCCGTGTCCATGTACCGGGCAGGATCCACCGAGTATGAAGGTGAACCGGGATCCGGTGTAGCGAGAGCAGCTTGCTTCTCATTGCCCTTCCCATTGTTTCCAATGCCAAGAAAATCTCGTTTAAAGCGACGATGGCAGCAAGACGCCAAGTGCCCCTCAATGCCACAGAGTTGACACTCAACCCCACCACCACATGCCTCGCAGTGGAGCCGCTTGCGGCCAGCCGTCTGAGGTGGAGCGGGCGGACGGGGCTGGTTGCCCGAGGTCGGCGGCGCTTTCTGCTTGGCACCGCGGGCGCCCCCGCGGAGAGCAGCGTTTACAGAAGGACCCTCCGTGTAGACGCCAACGGAGCGGCGAGCAGCGAGCCTCTGTTCAGTGTTGAGGAGGCGTGCATACAGATCACGAGGCGGCATCGGCGTGTCACGTCCATTGATATTTTCAACAAGAGAATCATAGTCCTCATCAAGCCCGTTGAGAATGAACGAAGTAAACTCCTCGTCGCGGAGAGGCTTCCCAATAGACGACAGTGTATCAGCCAAACTTTTGATCTTGTTGAACAAGGCCGTGACGGAGAGATCATTTTTCTTGACCTCACCCAGCTGATTGCGAATGGCAGAGGAATGGGCCAACGACTGCGAGGAGAAGCTGGAGTCAAGCGTGGCCCATGCGTCCCTCGACGTCGTGGCAAAGACCACCATGCCGGCCACGGAGGGAGTGGCGAGGACCGAATGGCACCCGCAATAGCTTGATCCCGAGCGATCCACCGACGATGAGCAGGGTTGGACACCATGACGGAGCCACCAGCGGTCGAGGGCACCGGAACCATGGCCGGGGGACACGACAGCGTACCGTCGACATACCCCTCAAGGTAGTTGTCGGTGTCAAAACCGGCGGATCTCGGGTAGGGGGTCCCGATCTGTGTGTCTAGGCGGATGGTAACAGGAGACAAGGGACACGATGTTTTTACCCAGGTTCGGGCCCTCTTGATGGAGGTAAAACCCTACGTCCTGCTTGATTAATATTGATGATGTGGGTTACAAGAGTAGATCTACCACGAGATCAAGGAGGCTAAACCCTAGAAGCTAGCCTATGGTATGGTTGTTGTTCGTCATACGGACTAAAGCCATCCGGTTTATATAGATACCGGAGAGGGCTAGGGTTACACAGATTCGGTTACAATGGTAGGAGATCTACATATCCGTATCGCCAAGCTTGCCTTCCACGCCAAGGAAAGTCCCATCCGGACATGGGACGAAGTCTTCAATCTTGTATCTTCATAGTCCGGGAGTCCGCCGATGATGATAGTTCGGCTATCCGGACACCCCTAGTCCGGGACTCCCTTAGTAGCCCCCGACCAGGCTTCAATAACAGCGAGTCCGGGCGCATATGTTGTCTTCGGCGTTTGCAAGGCGGGTTCTTCTTCATGCTCGATGTGTTTGCCGGATAGTGTCCGGTTGCTTCATAAATGTTGCGCTCCTTGGTTTCCGCGTCCAATAATGGCCTTCTTCCACGCAGCGTCGTTTGCGAATCACGAAAAGCCGAGGTATTTTTATGTTTTACCCCCTAGCTGCGCAAATAAGCAGCCTATGAGAGAGGCGAGGATCCAGATCCAAATCACACCATCCTCCTTCCGCAAGTACTCATCGAGGCGCATCTGACACCAAACCCATTCCAACATGGACAGTCGACGCGGCTCCTCTTCTCGCGCTCCCAGCCCTAAGCCAGGAGATTGGAGGAGATGCTCGATCCAAGACAGCCGAGTTAGTGACGACGCTCCAAGCAGAGGGATATCTTCCCCCGGTCTTCATGGTTCCGGTTCGAGCCGGACTGGCCACCTACAAGGGTGGGAAGCAGGTGGAGAGCGCCCCCAATCCCTCCAAAGGAGAGCGAGTGTGCTTTGTCCCCTACTTAATAAGGGGACTCGGATTTCCTATACATCCGTTTCTCCGGGGGCTCCTGGAGTTCTACGGACTCCAGCTTCATCACCTTACACCTGCCTCTATTTTGCACATTGCGGGCTTCGTAGCTCTGTGTGAGCTGTTCTTGGGCATTGAGCCCCATTTTGCGTTGTGGAAGAGGCTGTTTTGCCTCGTACCCGCTCTCACGAGGGGTCAATATATCAAAGTGGGCGGAGCCGAAATATGGCGCATCGCCGGGACCGGATACCTGTCCGGGACCCCGAAGAAGGCGTCCGAAGACTGGCCTTCAGAGTGGTTTTATATGGAGGACGCTCCGCTGCCGGATCCAGTACGGATCGGTCTTCCGGAGTTCAGCAACGCTCCTCTGAAGAAAGCGCTGAGTTGGCGCCCACGGAGCCCTCGGCGAAGAAGATGATAGGAGCGTCCATTACTTGATGGGCGGATACGGCTGCTAGCCCATTCCGGATTAACCATGATCGGAGTCATGGCCACATGCATTATCTTGCGAGGTGCAGCGGCTCCAATATAGGGGCTACCCCATGTGGGACTTCAACGGAGATGATGACGCCACCGTCACGACCGCAAGGGACCTGGCTCGGCCGACGACCTGGTGAAGATCCTGTCCGCCTTGTACAAGGGGAGAAGGAGGACTTCCTCCGCATCTAATCCTCTGACGGATTTTCCATGTACAACCCTCGGAGCTGGGTAAGCGGTCGCATGCATATCTGATCCGTGCCTTTAAAGGCAATTGTCTTATTGTATGATTTTGACACAGGAACTGCGTCGGGATGTGGAGGGCATAAAAAGTCCAGCTCCACAACCCGAGGATCCAGAAAGGTCCCTTGATCCGGCCTTCGAAGAGGATCCGGACTTAGTGGTGGAACTGATCGACGGGGTGTTCCACCAGCTCAGCATAGATAATGCTTTAGTCGCCATTATGGCTGACTACCCTGGTTTGTGTCCGGCTTCCCCGGTGAGTACGACCGAAGTCCTGGCACCGTTACTTCTTTAATGCTTAGTTCTGACCACCGTGCACCAATGGTGCTTGACAGGAGGCGCCTTTACGGCGGGAAGCCGAGCCCGCGGCGACCGACCAAACGAGGTCGATCTTGACCTAGCAGGCGGAAGAGAAGTGCGGCGCGAATCGAAACGTCGCCGCAAAGGTACGGTGCACCATTATCCGTGAAGGGAAAACTCCTGGGAGGCATATTAATACCCGCGATTCTTTCAGGAGAAAAAGCGCTCGCCGGACTGAGTCCGGAGAGGGTGCCTATCAAGCCTCCGCCCGCCAGGCTCCAATGCCTGGTCCGGAGGGGGAGGCTAGCGCAAGGCGCGAGCCGGATGCTCCTCCAGCGGAGGATGGCGACAGATTGTCCGCCACCAGTGCTGAGGTGGAGAGCGCCATGAATCATAGGCGCCGTCGGACAGTTCTTCAGGACGCGTGTTTCTCCCCGAGGCGTTAAATGCCTTTAATGCGGAGACGCGCACCTTCGTGCTGCTCAAGATGGTTTAACCAGAGCCACGGAGCAGTATGTAAAGGACATCTGGTAAGGAATTTTAATAGTTATATATGCCAAGAGTAGCCCCGAGACTTAAAATAGTTAAACTAATTGTTTTAAGGATCATTTGTTATGCAGGATCTTACCGAGAAGAATACCCACCTGTCCCGGGAGATTCAAGAGTGCAAGGCCCAGCTTGAGGCCGCACTAGCCACAACCGGGGGAGCCACGGAGACCCCTACGGTAATTCATATTTCAAAAGAGAATTAATTTATGAAGTCTGCGTGTGTGTATAGTCCGACAATAATATTGCAGAGGGTGCCGGACTAGATCCGGACAAGCAACATGTCACGCGCCTTGATTGAAGGCCAAGCAGAGGGTGCTTATGAAGGTGCAGCAGGAGAGGAACAAGCTCCAAGATGCCCACGCCCAGCTTGGAGAAGAGCTAAAAAGGTGCGGGCCCAGGTATGCGGCTCCTTGAAGGAGAATCAGCGGCCGTCGCGGCATTTATAGTAAGTGCTTGAGCAAACTCTTTTGAAAAAGAAGAGTTCGGCGAGGAGGTCAGTTGACATAAATATGTCTCAGAGGTGTGCTCACAGGTCGCCCTATGGAGGAAATGCCAGCGTCAATGGGTGATCAACTTCCCGAGCTAGTGCAACTGTTTGAACGTGTTCTGGCAGCGATGAGTAAGCGTCGTTCGGGCCTTATGGCCTGCCGTCTCCTACACGAGGGCCTTGGAGGGCTTGCTTGAGAAGCTTCAGAATGCTGGCGACATCTCCGTCTGTGGAAGATATCGGCCTGCCGTCAAAGGCGCCCAGGAGGCCTGGGCCATGGTGAAGACGCAGTACCAAGACCACCCAAACCACATGGCCGAGGTCGGACCTATGGGGCCTGATGGGAAGGAGATCCCTGTGAGCCTGATGTATCGCCAAGTAGAGTTGGCATGAAATTTTCCCAGCAGGATCTGTAAATTAGACAGCCTGTTAGATGGGATTGAGGAGGAGTACAATCAGTCAGTTTGACGATGTAATTGTAAAATAACATGTAAAAATGCCTTTTAGCCGGATTGTAGATCGTTTGTCTCTGGGACCTTTTCGCTTCGACCTCGGGACCCAACAGTCTGGAGTGTGTCCGAATATATATATATATATATATATATGTATATATATATATATATATATATATATATATATATATATATATATATATATATATATATATATATATATATATATATATATATAACGAGAACACTTATGGAGACAAAGCGTAGGGGTCATGAATGCTTTATCCGACAAGTGCCCAACTAGCTATGTTATATTACATGGTTAGTAAGAAACATCTTCCAGGGAGAATAGTTCCGTTAAGGGTTCCTTTCCCTGGGAGGCATGCCCTGAAGTGCTCCGGACTGCGAAAAAAGCAGAAAAACATCTGGGGGCAGATAAATAAGTAAGTAATAAATCATCTTTTAGGTCATCGACCGAATATTCCCTTAAGAACGCTAGCCTTCGGCTTCGCCCAGTCTGAGGTACACATCCGGCTGACCCGGCAGTAACAATCACAGAGGTGCTCCCTTTACCTCCTAGCCGAACAATCGGGAGCGTAGGGAGTAAGCAGAGCCGAAGCAACCCAGCTTGGCCAAAACTTAAGTCATATCGATGCATACAATGGTGATCAAAAGGTACATGCGGAAGTGTGACACATGTGTTGGGCATGAAACCCATATAAATAAGCTTACATTAAAGAAGCCCCCAGTATAACGAAAGTCTGAATAGCACATCGAAAGTGAAGTGCGAACAAAACGCAGGTCAGCCCTCAAGAGGGTTGTGATGAAAAAAAGGGAGGAGAGAGGAGGGAAAACACGGACAGCGAAAAAGTATAAAGGTGGACGGAGAAAGCAGGCCAGACCACGAGTCCGGCGCTAAGCGTAAAATCTTCGGAGATGGGCTGCGTTCCATGGGTTTGGCTCGAGTCGGTTGTCCGGATGCTTTGCGTGAGCGGTATGCACCGCCCGGTAAGGACTTGGTCGATGATGAAGGGACCTTCCCATTTGGGCGTAAGTTTGTCCTTTTTCTTGTCCGGCAGGCGTAGAACTAGCTCGCCAACATTGTAAGTTTTGGCCCGTACTTCTCTGCTTTGATATCATCGAGCCTGCTGTTGATAGAATGCGGAACGGGATTTTGCCACGTCGCGCTCCTCCTCCAAGGCTTCCAAACTGTCCTGCCGATCTAACTCGGCTTCTCTTTCCTCGTACATGCGCACGCAAGGTGAGTCATGAATTATGCCGCAGGGAAAAACTGCCTCGGCGCCGTAGACCATAAAAAATGGTGTGAATCCGGTTGTGCGGTTTGGCGTGGTCCGCAGCCCCAGTCTGGTCGAGCTCCTCTACCCAGTGCGTGTTAGATTCCGTGAGGGACCGCACTAATTTGGGTTTGATGCCGCTCATGATTAGACCATTTGCATGTTCCACTTGACCATTAGTTTGAGGGTGATAGACTTAAGCATAGTCGAGCTTGATGCCCATGTTCTTGCACCAGAGTTTAACCTCGTCGGCCGTGAAGTTTGTGCCGTTATCAGTGATGATGCTGTGGGGGACGCCGAAACGGTGTACTACCCCGGATATGAAGTCTATCACAGGTCCGGATTCTGCCATTTTAACCGGCTTGGCCTCTATCCATTTGGTGAATTTGTCCACCATGACCAATAAGTATTTGTGCTTGTGGGTTCCCCCTTTAAGGGGTCCTACCATGTCAAGCCCCAGGACATGACGGCCAGGTGATGGGTATAGTTTTGAGGGCAGTGGGTGGCATGTGGCTCTAATTAGCAAAGAGCTGGCAACCGACGATCGTTGGACTAAGTCTGGCGTCTGCCCGGTGATCGGCCAGTAAAATCCTGTACGGAAGGCCTTGCCTACAAGGGCCCGGGCTGCGGCGTGGTGCCCGCCGAGTCCGGCGTGAATTTCGGCCAGAAGATTTCGCCCTTCCTCTTCGGAGATACACCTTTGAAGGACTCCGGTTGTGCTTTTCTTATAAAGTTCTCCCTCATGGACTTTGTAGGCTTTAGATCGCCGAACTATGTAGCGGGCCTCATTTTGGTCTTCGGGGAGTTCCTGCCTCAGTAAGTAGGCTAGGAATGGTTCCGTCCACGGGGCAATTACTGCCATTATTTCATGGGCTGAATGTGTTACTTCATTGGCTGAGCCACCGACTATGTCGAGATAAATGCGAGTTAGGTGATGCACTGGTTCCGGATTGTTATGTCCGGACTCCTCTTCCCATGATAATCGTATGGCTTGAAAAGTCGTTCCGGGAAGATGTTCGGAGGGGCGGCATCGCGTTTTGCGCCGATCGTGCCAACACGTCTGCTGCCTGGTTATTGTCCCGGAGCTACATGGTGGGTCGAGTCCCTCGAACCGAGCTGACATTTTTAGCATATAGCGTTACGGTGAAGCTGCCATTTTGGATCCTTGGCGTCAAAGTCTCCATTTATTTGGGATATTGCGAGGTTTGAATCCCTGCGCACCTCTAGGCGTTGAATACCCATGGAGATTGCCATTCGAAGGCCATGTAGAAGGGCCTCGTATTGACTGCGTTGTTGGAGTCCATGTACATTATTTGAAGTACATATTGGTACTGTGTCTCCGGTTGGGGACGTCAAGACGACGCCAGCCCCAAGCCCGCCAACATCTTGGAGCCGTCGAAATGCATGATCCAATTGGAGTATGCGCCCGTACTCTTTAGGGAGTTTGGCTTCGGTCCATTCGGCGATGAAGTCAGCCAGGACTTGCGACTTTATAGCCCGCCGTGGTTTGTAGGTTATGTCAAATGGTAAGAGCTCAATGGCCCATTTTGCAATCCTGCCCGTTGCGTCGCGATTGTTTATAATATCGTTGAGAGGTACTTCGGAGGCCACTGTTATGGAACACTCTTGAAAGTAGTGTCGCAGCTTCCGGGATGCCATGAACACCGCATACGCTATCTTTTGATAATGTGGGTATCAGGACTTGCACGGAGTCAAGACAGTGGATACATAGTACACTGGTTTTTGAAGAGAATTTGTGTCCTTATGTTTCTCGTTCGAGGCAGTACCGCTGACAACTTGATGTGTTGCTGCGATATATAATAGCATTGGTTCGCCCAAGTTGGGCGGCCAGGACAGGATTTGTTGCCAATCTGGCTTTAATTTTTCGAAGTCCGGCCGTGGCGGCATCCGTCCATTCAAAAGCGTTGATGCGGAGGAGGCGATAAAGGGCAGTGCCTTTTCTCCCAAATGGGGAGACGGCGACTTAGAGCTGCCACGCATCCAGTTAGCTTTTGTATTTGCTTGAGGTCTTTTGGGATATCCAATTATGACAGAGCTCGGATCTTGGCTTGGTTTGCTTCAATTCCTCTACCGGATACAATGAAGCCCAAGAGCTTTCCGGCTGGTACGCCGAAAACGCATTTTTCCGGGTTGAGCTTAATGTCATATGCTCGGAGGTTGTCGAATGTCACCCTCAAGTCGTCTACTAGAGTTTCGAAGTGTTTGGTCTTGACGACCACATCGTCTACATATGCCTCGACTGTTTTACCTATCTGGGTAGCCAGACATGTCTGAATCATGCGCTGATATGTTGCGCCGGCGTTTTTGAGTCCGAAGGGCATTGTGTTGAAGCAGAATGGTCCATATGGAGTAATAAATGCTGTTGCAGCCTGGTCTTTTTCCGCCATCTTGATTTGATGGTATCCGGAGTATGCGTCGAGGAAGCACAATGAATCGTGCCCTCGGTAGCGTCGATGATTTAGTCGATGCGGGGAGAGGGAAGGGGTCCTTGGGGCAAGCCTTGTTAAGGTCTTTGAAATCGACACAAAGGCGCCAGGATTTGTCCTTTTTTGGTACCATTACCAGATTGGCTAGTCAGTCCGGATGTTTGATGTCTCTGATGAATCCGGCTTCTAAGAGTTTGGCTAGCTCCTCTCCCATTGCCTGTCTTTTTGGTTCGGAAAATCGCCGAAGAGCCTGTTTGATGAGCTTGAATCCTTTAGGATATTTAGGCTGTGCTCTGCCGGTCTGCGTGGGATTCTGGCATGCACGATGGGTGCCGGTGAAAATGTCCCAATTTTCGAAGGAATTCTCGTAGTCTTGGCTTCGACATCGGGATTTAATTGTGCCCCAATGGAGGCCGTATTTGTGGGGTCGGTTGGATGGACCTGGAATTTGACTATTTAAATCTGCTGGTTTAAAAGAGGTGGACTTGGACCTCTTGTCGAGTATCACGTCGTCCCTATCCACCGTGGGCGCAGTCGATTAGGTCCTCTGCCGCTAGGGCTTCGGATAGTGCCTCTAGGGCTAATGCGGCTGTCTTATTTTCGGCGCGGAGTGTAATATCTGGATCACTTGCCAGAGTGATGATTCCATTGGGGCTGGGCATTTTAAGCTTCATGTACCCGTAATGGGGTATAGCTTGGAAGATTGTGAATGCCTCTCGCCCTAACAAGGCGTGATATCCGCTGCCGAATGGGGCCACTTGGAACGTGACCTCTTCGGACCTGTAATTGTCCGGCGAGCCGAACACTACATCGAGTGTGATTTTTCCTGTGCAGCGTACTTCTCGACTAGGGATTATCCCCACGAAGGTTGTGCTGCCGCTCAATGCTTGGCTCCAGTCAATATCCATTTTGAAGGGTTTCCTCGTAGATGAGGTTTAATCGCTGCCGCCATCCATGAGTACCTTGGTAAAGGCGAAAGCTGTCCACTATCGGACCGAGGACCAATGCGGTGGTGCTCTAGCGGTTGAATTTAGGTTCATCGCTGGCGTTGAAGGTGATAGCCGTGTCACTCCATGGATTTGCTGTTGCTACTTGGTAGACTTCGGCGAGGCTGCGGATTGTTCGTTTTCGCATGTTATTTGATGCGAAAGTCTCGAAGACTGTTAATACCGTACCAGTACTGCTGGGCTGTTTGCCCGGGGCTAAAAAGCCTTCGCCACTTTTGGCCACCTGCCGTAGTATCCAACATGCTTTCGAAGGCTGTGTGTTGGAGTGGCACCCTCCGTCTTGTGGATTTTGCAGGTCCCTTGAGCCAGCCCTCCGATGCGCATTCCATGCCCTTTAGGGGTTTTTGCTTTTTGGTTTTTAACCCAGGTGCTTGAGTATGGCGCACCCTTTTACTTCGGACTAGGGTTGTAGTCAAGGCCGGACTGTCCCAAAACCTAGTTTCGGTGTTCCTGGCAGTCTCCACCGCACAATATTTTTGTACGATGGTCGCTAGGTCGATGAAGCGTGTAACTTCGCGACGACTTATGGCGTTCATGATTCCCTTGTCCGTGCAATTGTTGCGTAAAATTGAAATCACGCTTTCTTCATAGCGATCCTTTATCCTGTTCATAACCGGGAGGAATCGCCCGATGATGATGTCTTGTTTCATCGGGCTCTTGCCGTATTCGAGATAGATCGCTTATGTTTGGGTGGGCGGGTGGAATCAAGTTCGGAACCCCGCCCGATCCGAGGCTCAAAAGGCCAAGAAGTTTCCGGATTTGGAAGCTTGACTTGCTGGATGCTTTCCAACGAATCTAGTCCGATGCACGACTCTAAGTTCAGTATTTGATTAGCGTCCGTCCCTCCACGGGAATCCGGCTTGGAGGATCGGGAATCCGGACATAGTTGGTTTTCAACATAGAAGAAGAGTTGCCGCATTGTTCCTCTACCACAACAACGTGGTGGGTAGCCTGGGGAGAGTTAATTTCTCTCAGATCGGTTTTAAGCCCAATCTGATCGTAGTCTGTAGCGACTCCCAGGGCGGCGATGCGATCCAAGAGCTCGTTTAGAGAGGAGAGCTCAATCGGATCTAACTGCTCGGCGAATTCCGAGCTGACGTGAAGATCGCTTTTGATGACCTGAGAGGTCATCGTCGGAGCGGTGGCCGAACAGGCGGTCATATGAAAACCACCTAGCCGGATAGTTTGGCCGGCGGCCAAAGCTCTCTTGACGACGGTGCCGTCTTTAAAGATGGGAAAAGGCATCCTTCCTGATCGCGACGGCACAGAGGAACTCTCAATGAAAGCACTAATGTCGGTGTCAAAACCGGCGGATCTCGGGTAGGGGGTCCCGATCTGTGCGTCTAGGCGGATGGTAAGAGGAGACGAGGGACACGATGTTTTTACCCAGGTTCGGGCCCTCTTGATGGAGGTAAAACCCTACGTCCTGCTTAATTAATATTGATGATGTGGGTTACAAGAGTAGATCTACCACGAGATCAAGGAGGCTAAACCCTAGAAGCTAGCCTATGGTATGATTGTTGTTCGCCCTACGGACTAAAGCCATCCGGTTTATATAGATACCGGAGAGGGATTGGGTCACACAGAGTTGGTTACAATGGTAGGAGATCTACATATCCGTATCGCCAAGCTTGCCTTCCACGCCAAGGAAAGTCCCATCCGGACACGGGACGAAGTCTTCAATCTTGTATCTTCATAGTCTGGGAGTCCGGCCGATGATGATAGTTCGGCTATCCGGACACCCCCTAGTCCGGGACTCCCTCAGTAGTGACTACGCATCGCTGGCAACACCTGAGCACGCCACAGGAGGTAGTTATCAGCGGAGAGCTTCACCGTCACCAGATGAGCAAAGTGGAATGGTCCTGGTTCAGACACCGGCGCGGGGAGCTGCGAGTCGTACGTCGAAGGAGCACTGTACGAAATCAGCGCATCGGCCGACGGAGGCGCACGGTAGTGTTGATGATGACCGTAGGGCACCATGGGAGATATGCCGTAGGGCTGTAGGGCGGCGCAATGTACGGCGCAGGGCGGCGAGGAAGCGCGCCACACGGCGCCTCGGAGGACACCGCGGAGGACGGACCATACTGCGTCGGCGACGGCGCAACGTCTGACGCGGATACGGCCCCGCAGGGCATCTGGACGGGGCACCATGGGGGCCGAAGCCGGGCGGCAGATCACGAGACGGAGTCCCGCCGTGGGGCAGCGACGCAGACGTGTTGTAGAAATTCTGCGGCATGTAGACGCATCACGGGAGATTAATCCATCACGGGCTGCACACGGGAGTTCAATCCATCACGGGTAGTTGTGCAGAGGCAACGTAGGAGTTTGGCTCCAGAGATGCATCATGGGCGAGCGATGGATGCATCGCGGGCGATCGGCGCGCTGGTGGACGCGAGCCCGTTGCTGCCGGACGGGCCCAGACGAACGGCATGGAGGCCATGAAAGGCGATTCCGTCACCAGGTTTGACGGAGGTGGCACGGCGGCGGAGGCCGACGCGGCGGCGGCAGAGGAGGGGAAGCACGGTGCGGATCGAACGCGTCGTCTGATACCATGTTAGACAAAATAGGGTTTGGAACAATGCTCGATACCCTTGGTGGGTACGGCTGTCATATATTTATAAGAGGGGACCGTACAAATACAGGTTATGTTACAACACGTATATCTAATATATGCTTAGTCTAACAGTATTTAATAAGAGATGGTAACATAATATGTTACTGTAACATAACGCTTTCCGAGACAAGATGAGTCTACAAGTTAATAAATAACGCCATCTACGATACTATTATTATGTTACTTTGCGTTATGCAGGTAGTAACTTAGACTAGTTACTCCCCACTATGACCAGCACGAGCGATAGTGAATCACAAGGGAGGTGGGGTGACCATAGACCACATGATCCATCGTGAAGCAGACCAAAGGGGGCTGGAGGTAACAGATGGCGCCGGGGTGGTTGGTGTTTGGCAGAGACCAATAGGAGATGGTGTGACGATAGGTGTTATGGAGGATTCCTCTATATAGGTGACATCCTCTTGAAGTATACGAGGGGCCGCGTCATGACACTAGTAGAAAAACACCTAATAGTTCTGGTTCGTAAGGGCCTTTAGTCCCGCTTCATGAACCGGGACTAATGGGTTGTTACTAATACCTCCCCCCTTTAGTCCCGTTTCAAACACGAATCGGGACTGATGGTCCTCCACGTGGCCGGGTCGCCAAGCCCGAGTAGGGCCTTTGGTCCTGGTTGGTGGCTCCAACCGGGACCAAAAGGCATCCACGCCACAAGATTCCAAAGGGCTGGGGTTTTTGTTTTTTTAAAGGAGGGGGGTTGGGGGTTTTGGGGGGTTAATTTAGGTGTTTCATATATTGTGTTAGCTAGCTAATTAATAGGGAGAAGTGTCCTCTCTTATGTCCGTGCTTGGTCGACGCTACGTACTTTATACATAAGTGATCGAGAGAACCATTGAGTACAGAAGTTCGTCATGCATACCGAGAGAAGTGATCGATCGACCTCTCCTTCTCCGAGAGATTGATCGAACAACAAGTTTTCATATCATGTATCCGACGCTACTAGCTACATACATG
The DNA here is from genome assembly GCA_021605145.1 of Aegilops bicornis. Taxonomy (NCBI): domain Eukaryota; kingdom Viridiplantae; phylum Streptophyta; class Magnoliopsida; order Poales; family Poaceae; genus Aegilops; species Aegilops bicornis. Next base: position 692,138,056 of record CM038669.1, read on the forward strand.
TACAACATGTATAAGATCTCTTAATTACAATCCCCTAGCATTTGAAATCAACTTTCACATGGTATTCTCCAGCTTTATTGATGACGTGGTCAAGAAAGAATCCCGCCAATTCCTCTTGAATTGCTTTCATGCAATCTGGTTCTAGGAGTTCATTTCGCATCTGCCACGTCTAATTTGAAGAAGGGGGTTAATTAATACATATATATGAATGAAACTCAACAGAAATGATGGTGTAATAAAATGAAATTGTGAATATTATTGCTTACGCACTTCATATTGTCTTTTAGAGTAGCCCCGCTTGTTTTTCAAAGTCGGATTGTGGATGAACTTCGCACGTAGTATCCACGAAATCATTCCCTTGTTCCTGCCACAAGCACTTTACGAGAAATAGAGGTCAATCAAACTGATAATGAAGCATTATAAATGGCATTGATGAAAGTATAGCTATAGAATCAACGGGAGTGCCGCATAACTAGCTAGCCAGTAGTACTTATGTTCGGGTATGTATATCGCAGCTCCTGCGGCAGTCCTGGAGCTTCTGCTGTGAACTGTTTCCAAACCCTGCAAGACAAAGAAAATAATTATTATTACTTGAGATATCAGGAAATGAACAAAAAGTTGTCGATATGGTGCGATAATGATCGATTGAACTTACTTGTTGAGCAATTCAGTCATGTCTGCATAGGTTTCGGGTTCTTTCCATCTCGAGTCTAAGACGGTTACTAGTCCCCGCTCAAGCTTAATCTCCAGAAGAACATAGTGGTACCTGCGCACGCATGCATAACTCATCAATTACATTACTATAACCTCACTCGAGTAATAAGGAAACCGAATATGCACACGACAAGAATAACACTCACTTGCCGTTGTAAGGAAAGAGTATGGTATCTTTGTTTTGATTTTGGATCAACGATCGTAGCAAGTTGTCCTCGGCCTCTTTGACGTCCTTTTTAACCAGAAATTCTTCTATGATATTTGTGTTAATGAACCCAATATCATAAATTTCTTGTTTTTTGCACTCGATGATCTTCAATCTGCATAATATATTGAGGATAATTAATTATAAATACATGCAATGAAAGAGCCCAGCTATATATAGAGACTTAATGACGTAAATAGTACTTACAGACGGTAGCAAAAGACCATTAGTTTATCGAGGGCCTTTTGATTGAAGAACGTGAAGAACTCATCAAATGGAACAGTCAATGATCAGTTGCAACGAGGTCGTGCTCCTCTTTAATATTCAGATACAAAGCATTCGTCCCCCTGCACTCTCTCAAGAAGTTTTCATGTACCAATTATGGAATCTTCGCATAATTGTTGTCGAGATTTTTCATCTTTGACGAGAGGCTTCCCGTGCATCAGATCTGTGTTCGTCCACCTCCAAGAAATCGTGAAGTTGATCGTCAGGCGTGTAATCTGCAAGATTGCCATAACCGCCACCGCCCCGGAGCATTAGACACATTGAGCGGGGGCACGATTGTTGTGCTTGTTCGCTGAGCTGGGCAATTTTTTCCCCTCTGCTTTCTTCTTTAACCTTTTATCACCGACAAGACTTCCCGACCGCTGGGCTTCGAGATATGTCTGCTCGATGTCTGCCGATAGTTGGTTCTCGGCGGAGACTTTGGTGGTTTCCTCAGGGCATCGATAGGCGCTTTGCTTTCACCGGATCTACCTTCTCCTCCGGAGGTGGATGTCTCTTTGCTTTCACCCCTTCAAAGAACTCCTTCACGTGGGTCCGCACAATCATATCGTTTTCCTCCTCGGTCCTCTCGTACGGTAACTTCTCTAGAGGCTTGAGAGGTGGACCGTTTCTGTATTGCCTCCCGCCTCTGGTTGTGCTGCTAGACGCCGGAGCAGACGGAGCGGCTGCGGTGTCTGTCTTCTTTCGTGCTTGCTTACGAGGCGGAGGAGAAGGAGTACAACGCGCCGGAGCAGCCGGGGCGGCGGCGGGTCTCTTCCGCCCTTGCTGGCGAGGCTGAGAAGGAGGAGGCTGCTGGCTGCTTGGGAGCGCCGGCGCAAGCGGAGAAGGAGGCGAAGTGCCGCCACGCGCCGGAGAAGGAGGCGGAGTGCCGCCACGCTGCCCTGACACACTCACGGAGGAGGAGGTGGTGGAGGAGGCGGAGGCGCCCAGCCTGAAGGTTGATGAGCTCCTTCCGCGATAGGCATGGAGTCTTCAGAGCAGAACCCAGCCTAGTCTCCCCTTCACCGGTAGGGTGCTCAAGCAGGAGGTCCTCAAATCCCTCCGTTATTTCATCCACCATCACCCTAGCATATCCTTCTGGAATCGGCCGGCAGTGAAAAGTTGCGCCTTTTTCAGTAGGATAAACAGAGCCAACAGCCGCCTTGACCTTCAAATTCATCCATCGCGTCATTAGGTGGCAATTTTGAGTCCCCGTGATAGCATCCACGGATAGCTGGCAGGAGCCGCCAAGACATGCTCCAGCTTGAAGCAGCTCCATGGAAGCCACGCTGCTTCTCCGCCGAGATGGTGTGGTAACCCGGGGAAGCTTGGCGGGTCGCTTGCTGCGATCTGCCGCTTCTTGTTCCTCTTCTCGTTCCTGTAGCCCCATTACCCTTTCGAGCGCCTGCAGCTTGGCCCTGCTCCAGCTTTCTTCCTCCTCTCGTGGGTTTTGTAACCCCGCATCCGGAAAACCAACCTTCCATGGAATGGAGCTCGGCGTGCCTCGTGTCCGTCCGTGGTGCTCAGGATTCCCGAGGGCCATTGTGAGCTCGTCCTTCTCCCTCTGGTACGAACGCCCTTGCTGTCAGGTTGCATTGATATAGTGTCGAAGGTTCTTGACTGGTATTTCCAGTTGCTCGTCTGGTCCAACAACAGCACCTCCCTGATACAGGGTCTAAGGTTCCGCCAGCCCCAAAGAACCAAGTCCGGCAACGGTCTGGCCATCTCATTGTCTCTGGTTCGATCCCTTTTTCAAGCAGATCATTCTCAGCCTTGGACCACTTAGGCCGGGCTTGCAGGTAGCCACCTGACCCCGTACGATGGTGAAGCTTCTTCTTCGCAACATTTTGCTTGTTTGTCGCCGAAATCTTCTTACTCTTTTCCGATGTCTTGTGGGCCACAAATGCGGGCCAGTAATCTTTGATCCTCTCATATTTGCCGATGAATTCTGGTGTCTTTTTTTGTTGACAAACTTGTTCAGCTCTTTCCTCCACCTCCTGAATAGGGTTGCCATCTTCTTAAGAGCACAAGACCTGATTAATTGCTCTTTAACTGGCTTCTCCGGATCCTCCTCTGGCGGTAGGGTGAAATTTGCCTTCAGTTGAGTCCAAAGATCTTCTTTCTGCATATCATTGACATAAGACACCTCAAGGTCGTCCTTAGGCTTATACCATTGCTGGATGCTGATCGGGATCTTGTCCCTAACAAGAACCCCGCATAGAAAATAAAATGCATTCTTTGTCCGGATGGGTTCAATCGATTCGCCGTCGGGCGCGATTTCTCTGACCTCAAACCTTTCATCCGAGCTCAACTTTTTCTTCGGGCCTCGTCTCCTTACCGAAGTTGTGCTCGATCCGGAGGGCTAGAAATTAAAAGGAAGAAAGACGAGAGTAATTAATATGTGTACATATACCAAAACAATGGATGCATCAATTAACTAGTCAAGACGGACTTAACTAATATATATATATATACCTGGCGGACTCGGTTCGTCACGGAGCAACAAGACGGTCTCCTTCTTGTACCTCCATTGTGTCACCGGAGCCATCATGAACATAGACCTCTTCTTGTACCGGCATTAATGGGCCGAAGCCATCATGAACATAGCCCTCTTCTTCACCTGGTCCTTCCTAACGAACGATGTCGATGAAAAATGACGCAACGACATCAGTTCCTTCGCGATTATCTCCCCAACATCTCTTACATTGCTTCGCCTCGGTAGTGCTCCATAGTTTCGCAAATATTTACAACATGTCAATTATTATTCAAACATGCATGGTACAGATGGATATATATTAGCGGCAAACGTAGAACTAGCTAGCTAATCACAATAAGGAATCATGTTAATTAGTGGCCTCGATGCTGCTTCTCTAGGGTTTGGGGTGGCCTCGACACAACGCGGCCTCGACGACAACGCTCTTTTAACTTGGTAAATTTGGGTGGCCTCAAGAGAGTTTGTCGGGTAGGGGCGCAGCGGGAGGGGGTAGAGACCAACATCGTTTTTTCTCTAGGGTTTGGGTGTCCTCGAGAGTTTTGGTCGAGCGAGAGGGCCGAGGGAGGGTGGGGGGTATATCGACGATGACAGAGGAGAAGATCGAAGAAAAAAAAGAAGAAAAAAAGAGGAGAAGAAGGCAGGAATAGAGGAGAAGAAGAAAAATAGAAAATATTCTATTTTTCTTCTTTTCCTCTATTCCTTTCTTCTTCTTTTTATTCTTTTTTCCTCTTCTTATTTTACTTTTTCCTCTACACTAAACTAAAATGCACTAACTTAAAACCTAATACTAACAACCTAAATAAAAAATTAATACATATATTAAAAAACATATATAAACAGAAAAATGCTTCAAGGGTTTGGGGTGGCCCCGACGACAACGCTTCAAGGGTTTGGGGTGGCCTCGACGACAACGCTCTTTTAACTTGGTAAATTTGAGTGGCCTCAAGAGAGTTTGTCGGGTAGGGGCGCAGCGGGAGGGGGTATAGACCAACATCGTTTTTATCTAGGGTTTGGGTGTCCTCGAGAGTTTTGGTCGAGCGAGAGGGCCGAGGGGGGTATATCGACGACGACAGAGGAGAAGATCGAAGAAAAAAAATAAGAAAAGAAGGGAGAAGAAGAAAGGAATAGAGGAGAAGAAGAAAAATAGAATTTCTATTTTTTCTTCTTCTCCTCTATTCCTTTCTTCTTCTCCTCTTCTTTTTCTTCTTTTTTCCTCTTCTTATTTTACTTTTTCCTCTACACTAAACTAAAATGCACTAACCTAAAACCTAATACTAATTAACAACCTAAATAAAAAATTAATACATATATTAAAAACATACATAAACAAAAAAATGTTATGAACATTATATTTAGGTTGTTAGTATATACACATACATAAACATACATATATACACATATACACAAAAAATACACATATATACACATATACACACAAAAAATTGCATATATACAAATATACAAAAAATGCAGGGCGCATATGGCGCTGGGCGGTCACAAGGTGGCCAGGGCATACAAGCGGCGGCGGCCAGCCTGTGTCACAGGGGCGGCATGGCGTGCAGAGGGGCAGGGGCGGCGGGAGCGAGGCAGAGTGCTCACAGGGGTGGCGGGCACGGCGGGCGGCGCGCGGGGCTGGGAGCGGGCGCCTGTCGGGGTAGATGGCGTCGAGGCGGCGGGACGGCAAAGTTGAGCAGCCTGGCCCGGCGTCGGAGGCGGCGACGACGGTGAGGTGGACCAGCCTAACGGCCGGAGGCGGGCGACGACGAGGTGGAGCATGACGGCTCGAAGTGCGACGGGCGATTTAGGCGATCGAAAGCAATGGGCGCCGCAAGCGGAGAGAAGAAAGGGATGGATTTTGAAGAAACTGCTAAGTGCTAGTTATATATGAAGAGAATTGGTCCCGGTTCGTGAAACCAATCGGGACCAATGCCCCCTTTAATCCCGGTTGGTGCCACCAACCGGGACCAAAGGCCTCTTTTTTTTTTTGAAAGCTTACCAAAGGCCTCTTTTCAGCAGCCCAAAGGGCGGGAAGCGGCGGCCTTTGGTCCCGGTTGGTGCCACCAACCGGGACTAAAGGGTGGGCATTGGGTCCCGGTTGGTGGCACCAACCGGGACCAATGCCCCCCTTTAGTCCGTGTTGGTGCCTCCAACCGGGACCAATGGTCGTGTGCTGGCACGGTGCGGCACGAAAGTTTAGTCCCACCTCATTTGGCCGAGAGGGGCGCAGTGGTTTATAAGCCCCACCGCCGCACCTCTCGAGCTCCTCTCCACTGCGCAGCTTACGAGTCTACTTACTACTGCTTTTGCTCGATGGGCCTATAGGGCCACTGGGGCCTGAATCCACAGCCCATGGTGGGTTTCTAGTCGTCGTATTCAGCTGTGGGCCCGATGAGGAGGCACTTTTTCTTTACTTATTGTTGCTATTTTTATTTTTTCCCAGATTTTTGTTTTGTTTTCTGAATTATTAATTTTATTTTGTTTTTTGCTTTATATTTTAATTATTTTTGCTATTAGTTTTAGAAAAATTATAAACTTTCTGTTAGTGCCATTATTTCTCAAATTTGAAAACATTTTTTTTGGTTTTGTTTAGGTGCTTTATTTATTTTATTTTGTTTCTACTTACAACAAAATACTTATTGTTGCTATTTTTATTTTTTCCCAGATTTTTTGTTTTGTTTTCTGCATTATATATTTTCTTTTGTTTTTTTTGCTTTATTTTTTAATTCTTTTTGCTTTTAGTTTTAGAAAAAGTATAAACTTTCTGTTATTGCCATTAGTTTTCAAATTTGAATACACTTTTTTTGTTTTCTTTTTGCTTTATTTATTTTATTTTGTTTCTACTTACAACAAAATACTTATTGTTGCTATTTTATTTTATTTTCCAGTTTTTTTTTGTTTTGTTTTCTGCATTATTTATTTTCTTTTGTTTTCTGCATTAAAGCATTTCAAATGAACTCTGAAAAAGTTGAAAGTTAAAAGTTGGCATGGTATGACGAGGGCCGAACCATAAGACATTAAAACATTTCAAATGAACTACAAAAGTTGAAAGTTGAAAGTTGGCATGGTATCATAATTTCGCTCTTTTACAAAGTTGACATGGTATCATCATAATAGTTATGGAGGAAGTCTTCATTTTTTCTTCGCTTGTGTCATTTGCTTATTGTGTCGTAACCATGGATAATCTTCATCGTTTATCAGGATGCTGGGGTCAGCCTTGACTTTGAAGAGAGGAATTTCATGAAACTTTTCATAATCTTCAGACATGTCTGTCTTGCCCTCCACTCCCACGATGTCTCTTTTTCCTGAAAGAACTATGTGGCGCTTTTGGCTCATCGTATGATGTATTCGCTTTCTTATCTTTTCTTTTTCTCGGTCCGTAGACATGTCCTTCACATAGATAACCTGTGCCACATCATTGGCTAGGACGAGCGGGTTCGTCAAGGTACCCAAGATTTTTCAGATCCACTGTTGTCATTCCGCATCGTGGGTCTACACACTCACCCGCCTCCTGACAGATTGACCCATTTGCACTTAAACAAAGGGACCTTAAAATCATGTCCGTAGTCAAGTTCCCATATGTCCACTATGCAACCATAATATGTGTCTTTTCCCTCTCGGTTGTTGCATCAAAGCGGACACCGCTGTTTTTGGTTGGTGCTCTTTTATCTTGGTCAATCGTGTAAAATGTATTCCCATTTATCTCAGATCCTTTCCAAATCGTAATGTCGAAGATGGTCCCCTAGACAACAAGTACAGCTCATCACAAGCAGTGTTGTCACCTCTGAGACGTGCTTCCAACCAACTGCTGAAAGTCTTGATGTGTTCACATGTAATCCAGTCGTCGCACAGCTCCGGGTGTTTGGAGCGCAGACTGTTCTTGTGTTCATCGACATACGGGGTCACCAAGGTAGAGTTCTCAGTAAAACTGTGTAGCGTGCTTGAGACCAAGAATATCCGTCCCCTGCATATTATTGAGTCCTTTCCAAGCGTGCCTTTTCGGTCGATCTCCCCTCATACCGCGATTGAGGGAGACCTATCTTCTTAAGGCCGTGAATGAAGTCAACACAAAACCCGATGACATCCTCTGCTTGATGGCCCATGGAGATGCTTCCTTCCGCCTAAGCGATTACGGACATATTTCTTTAAGACTCCCATGAACCTCTTAAAGGGGTACATATTGTGTAGAAATACGGGGCCCAGAATGACAATCTCGTCAACTAGATGAACTAGGACGTGCGTCATGATATTGAAGAAGGATGGTGGGAACACCAGCTCGAAACTGAAAAGACATTGCACCACATCACTCCTTAGCCTTGGTATGATTTCTGGATCGATCACCTTCTGAGAGATTGTATTGAGGAATGCACATAGCTTCAAAATGGCTAATCGGACGTTTTCGGTAGAAGCCCCCTCAATGCAACCGAAAGGAGTTGCGTCATAATCACGTGGCAGTCATAAGACTTTAGGTTCTGGAACTTTTTCTCTGACATATTTATTATTCCTTTTATATTCGACGAGAAGCCAGTCGGGACCTTCATACTAAGCAGGCATTCAAAAAAGATTTCCTTCTCTTCTTTGGTAAGAGCATAGCTGGCAGGACCTTCATACTGCTTTGGAGCCATGCCGTCTTTTTCGTGCAAACGTTGCAGATCCTCCCGTACTTCAGCTGTATCTTTTGTCTTCCCATACACGCCCAAGAAGCCTAGCAGGTTCACACAAAGGTTCTTCGTCACGTGCATCACATCGATCGAAGAGCGGACCTCTAGGTCTTTCCAGTAGGGTAGGTCCCAAAATATAGATTTCTTCTTCCACATGGGTGCGTGTCCCCCAGCGTCATTTCCGGAACAGCTAGTCCGCCGACCCTTTCCAAAGATTACGTGTAAATCATTGACCATAGCAAATGCACGTGATCACCGGTACGCATGGCGGGCTTCTTCCGGTGATCTACCTCGCCTTTGAAATGCTTGCCTTTCTTTCGACATTGATGGTTGGTAGGAAGAAATCGACGATGGCCCTAGTACACATTCTTCCTGCAGCTTCCCAGGTATATACTATCGGTGTCAAGTAAACAGTGCGTGCATGCGTGGTATCCCTTGTTTGTTTGTCCTGAAAGGTTACTGAGAGCGGGCCAATCGTTGATGGTCACGAACAGCAACGCCTTTAGGTCAAATTCCTCCTGTTTGTGCTTATCCCACGTACGTACACCGTTTCCATTCCACGGCTGTAAAAGTTCTTCAACTAATGGCCTTAGGTACACATCAATGTCGTTGCCGGGTTGCTTAGGGCCTTGGATGAGAACTGCATCATAATGAACATCCGCTTCATGCACATCCAAGGAGGAAGGTTATACATACATAGAGTCACGGGCCAGGTGCTGTGATTGCTGCTCTGCTCCCCAAAAGGATTAATGCCATCTGCGCTTAAAGCAAACCATACGTTCCTTGGGTCACTTGCAAACTCATCCCGATTTTCTCTCGATTTTTCTCCACTGCGACCCGTCGTGGGTGCTCTCAACTTCCTGTCTTTTCTTACGGTCCTCACTGTGCCATCGCATCAACTTGGCATGCTCTCCGTTTCTGAACAGACATTTCAACCGTGGTATTATAGGAGCATACCACATCACCTTCGCAGGAACCCTCTTCCTGGGGGGCTCGCCGTCAACATCACAAGGGTCATCTCGTCTGATCTTATACCGTAATGCACCGCATACCGGGCATGTGTTCAGATCCTTGTACGCACTGCGGTAGAGGATGCAGTCATTAGGGCATGCATGTATCTTCTGCACCTCCAATCCTAGAGGGCATACGACCTTCTTTGCTGCGTATGTCTTTGTCAGCAATTCGTTATCCTTTGGAAGCTTCTTCTTCAATATTTTCAAGAGCTTCTCAAATCCTTTGTCGTGCACACATTCTCTTCCTTCCACCGCAACAATTCCAAGACGGTACCAAGCTTTGTGTTGCCATCTTCGCAATTGGGGTACAACCCTTTTTTTTGGTCCTCTAACATGCGATCGAACTTCAGCTTCTCCATTTGACTTCCGCATTGCGTCCTTGCATCGACAATGACCCGGCAGAGATCATCATCATCGGGCAAATCGTCTGGTTCCTCTTGATCTTCAGCAACCGCTGTTGCAGCATCATCGTGCACATCGTCTGGTTCCTCTTGATCTTCAGTAGCATCACCGTATTCAGGGGGCACATAGTTGTCATCGTACTTTTCTTCTTCGCCATCTTTCATCATAACCCCTATTTCTCCATGCCTCGTCCAAACATTATAGTGTGGCATGAAACCCTTGTAAAGCAGGTGGGTGTGAAGGATTTTCCGGTCAGAGTAAGACTTCGTATTCCCACATATAGGGCATGGACAACACATAAAACCATTCTGCTTGTTTGCCTCAGCCACTTTGAGAAAATCATGGATGCCCTTAATGTACTCGGAGGTGTGTCTTGAACCGTACATCCATTGCCGGTTCATCTGCGTGCATTATATATAATTAAGTGTGTCAAAAATCATTACAGAACATCATGAATAGATAATTAAGTGACCAAATTAATAGAAGTTCATCATCACATTAAAACCAAAGTACATACCTAGTTCTCATCTAACAACATAAAGCTCTGCAGAGCATCTAAATAAATTAAACCATACATTGAAACTATGTAAAACATTTTAATGCGAAAACAAATGCAATCATAATCGCAACCAATGTAACAACTGATCCAACAACATAATGATACCAAGCCTCGGTATGAATGACATATTTTCTAATCTTTCTAATCTTCGAGCGCATTGCATCCATCTTGATCTTGTGATCATCGACGACATCCGCAACATGCAACTCCAATATCATCTTCTCCTCCTCAATTTTTCTAATTTTTTCCTTCAAGAAATTGTTTTCTTCTTCAACTAAATTTAACCTCTCGACAATAGGGTCGGTTGAAATTTCCGGTTCAACAACCTCCTAGATAAATAAAATCTATGTCACGTTGGCCGGCATAATTGTCATAAACAACAGATGAACCAATAGTTATGAAAAGATAATATATACCACATCCGAATCATAGACAGGACGAGGGCCGACGGGGGCGGATACCAAAACCATCGCACTATATAGGTGTCGTTGAGGCTGCTACCGGCTGGGACGCGGCAGCGCAACCCACTACTCAAGAAGCATAATTGGATGGATCTATAGACTTTGTGATATATCCATGAACAGATTTATGACCTTTGCATCCAAAGAACATGGATCTACCTGTACAAAAAAAAAGACTTTTTATTAGGATTTGGACTGGAGCTGAAAGGCATTCCCCTCTCAGGCATCAGATTCAGGGAGCTTGAGTGTGTTGGCCTCCGTTCTCTCCTCCAAGTCTCTGTCACCTGAGGGAACAGAGAGTTTTCTCCTCTGTTTCTGAAACTTGTTCCTCCTAGTCCTAGCTTCTTCGCTCATATGACACATCTTCGTCAGTTAACACTTCCGCTAACCCCTTCTCTGCTGCAGTAACGAGATTCCTGACAGGGTCCTTTGTATCCCCTCCCCTTCTTCTTCATTTATTGACACTAGACACTAGTACTGTAGGTTGCAACAATTTAGTCTGGATCCACAGGAGGACGCCATTGTGCTCAGTGGAGTGACCCTGGCTTGCAACAATTTAGGGAATCTTTTTCTGTTTGACCCCATTGACATTGACAGGCAAAGATCAATATGATGGGAGGACTTGTACTAACTAGCAAGAACTAGCAACACACGCTAATTAAAGGGAGACGGACACGCAGTTGATAAAATGCGGTCAGCGGTTTCATCGTCGTGTCTATGTGCATGACGTTCAAAATATAATTTGCAGCATCAGTTGGAATACATAACGAATTCGCTTTGGCCCCCAAAGTGTGCTGGAGGTTGACATAACTCGGAGGCTCTGCCGTTAGGCTTGTTTAAAAAGAGAATTTTGGTCAGGGTGGAATTTGGAGAGGTTTGCAAGGGTCATACCAACCATGTGTTGTCACCGAAGCAAGCGCACAGAAACACCACTTTAGCGTCATAACTCTCGAAAAATCACCGCTTTTTAAAGTGTGACACTTTGCACCGCAACGAAATTTTCACGGTGGCAAAAAACACTGACCTGAAAAATAAGCCTGTTTTGAATCACGCGCTAGCCGACAATGGTGACAGCGCCGCGCTAACGGCCGCTAATGACCGTTGGAACCTAGCCGGTCGGGCTTGGTCCCTAAAGGGAAACAATGCCGTTCCCTAAAGGGGTGACCGATAAGATTATGCCTTATCTTCATCGTTTATCATTTGGACCGATTTATCACTCTGACAAGCGATTTATCAGGAACGCATCAAAAGCAGAGTGGAGATGCCATCTAGTTGAGAATTTACTTTTTAATTATCTACTTGTTCCACATGAGGCAGGAGGAACCATCCAATGCATTGTAGGTGCACCCAGTCATGATTTTGGAGAGGTTTACAAGGATCAGATCAACAGTATGCTATCATGGGGCGAGCTAATAAATCGCTCAAGAAACCTGCATGGCAAACATATCGTCCGGAGGCGTTACTCGTTCATAGCCCAGTCGGTGCCCTCACCGTTGGACGGACAAGTGAAGACATTGTCCAACTTCCATATTACAGATATATAGCGTTGGGCGGACAAGTGAAGACATTGTCCAACTTCCATATTACAGATATATAGCGTTGGACGGACAAGTGAAGACATTGTCCAACTTCCATATTACAGATATATAGCGTTGGACGGACAAGTGAAGACATTGTCCAACTTCCATATTACAGATATATAGCGTTGGACGGACAAGTGAAGACATTGTCCAACTTCCATATTACAGATATATAGCTCAAGTAGCTTCTTCAACTAAAGTGATCTTTTACAATGGTAAAAGCAGCCTTACAAATTGTAGAGTGGTAATTTTTTTATTTCGATGGATTACTTCAACAAGGTTTTCAAGTAATGATATCGGCTCTAATGTTCATTGAGAACTTAGTTGGCTCAATGTAAGTGAAAATAAGAAGATTGTTTGTCTTGTACCTTCTTATATTTTATTTACATGCTATACTGATATAATATACATCATATATATATTTCTATTACACTAAAAAAAATTGATGCAGAGACCAGCACAACCATATGGACAAGCAAATCTCACAAAATAACTAATATATCATCAGTTAAGCATAATCAAACAACGTCAGAGAATAGTCAAAGGAAACGACAGGGCTACTATTCCTCAGGCCAATTCTCCACAAGACTTTGGTACCTCAGGCGACCGGCGAATTCACATGACTATCAACCGATTATCCAACAACTTCACAGCCAAGATTCAACACCTCCATCAGTCCATTGACAATGTTGAGTTCTTCAGCTTCAGCAGACAACTACTTCTTCCCCCTGACCGATGCAATTCTTCTTCCTCGACTCGTCTCCTCCCTGTTGAACAGCACCCAAGTTGTTTCCCCCCGCTTTATAGATATTCCAGATTGCGTAGGCGCTTACGCCAGGGCTTAAGCACATCCAGAGAATATAGAAGCTATGCACTTTCCGAAGGTAACGCCTAAATGTCATCCAGGTGAGATGCAACAAACATTTATTCATCTATTTACTAATAAAAACTTTAAAGATGAATTAATAAAAAAGGGAGTATGTTCGAAGAAAATACGTACCACGCGATGCTTTCGGGCCTAGGTTTGATGTGCGCGGAGAGATGATGCATGAGCTGGACGTTTGAGTAGCACATGGAGCCGTCGTTGCGCTTATAGCCGTGGTGCAGGATGAGGTCGTAGAGCTTCTCCTTCTTCTCCTCGATCTGCTCCAGGACCTCCCTCCCGGCATCTTCTTTCCTATGCGATGAGAAGGCCTGCGGCATTTGTGTAGTTAGTTGGCATCTTCAAAGCGGATCCGTAAATCTTCCGCAACCGTCTAGACCGTGTCCGGACCATGGAAGCCATTCAATGCCGATCTATATCGATCCGTGGAGCGGTCTGGACGTGATTTCTTTTGCAATTCGGAGATAAACACGGGGAAGGGTTGCGGGAGTCCTGACCGATCACAAGCCCGCTTTCTGACCGTCCTGGCCCATCAAAAACCCCTCTCCGCTCTCGCGCGAACTCCAAATGCCAGCTCCGGCATGCGCAGTTCAACGCCGACATGACGGAGGTGCAGCCTGCGCCAGCACCTTTGTCGGAGGCTCCTTGTAGCTCTATTCCTCCTGGAGCAGCACGCTCTACGACGAGCATGCGAGCGAGGAGGCCATGTTGGCCATGGCCGCGACAAACCCAAATTTCGTCACGGAACAGTGTGCAATCTACAATGCATTCCATGCTCAAGCCGCTTCTCAGTAGGAAGCGGCAGGCGCCGCCGAGGCGCAGCTACAAGCGATCGCAAAGGAGAACATAGCCAGCCAATCAGGGGCTCTGCCGACGCAGATATTCCACACACCTCCCCCATACCGAGTGTAAAATGTATGCGGCTGACGTTGGATGTCAACCTTCGTATCTATGTTCACGGACTAGTCCCTATCACGAACGGACGTGGGAGGTTTTTTTGCGGGTTGCCGTTGGAAACGCCTTTAGGCACCGATGTGTATTATTTATTAAAAAATACTGGATAACTAGGGATTTCGAGATCGAATTACCACCTGGGCGAGATTCGGGCGGCCCAATCCGGGAGCGGCGGGGCTAGGCCGGCTGAGCACCGGCGGTAGAAGGCGGCCGCCACCGGCGAGCCTCCTTCCGGCAGCGCATCGGAGAGCCGCCATCGCCATCTTCGGTCAACGGCAACTACGGATCTTGTCTTGTGATTGTTGGTGCGGCTAGGGTTCTTGGCCCTCAGGGAGGAAGCGACGGCCTGCGCTGCGTCGTACTAAATATCACAATCCGCCCGGGAGGAGGTAGCAGAGTTTATCACGATTATTAATAAAAGCGGTTCCGCTCACCCCTAATAAAAAAAAAATAAAAGCGGTTCCGCTGATGGGCCGGCACGGTAAGGTAAGGTGCGACTGTTTTCTCTTTTTTTCATGCTTCTTCTCTTTTTTTTCTCTGTTTAGATTTAGACTTTTTTGCCATTTTCTTCATTTGCATTGTGACTGATTCATATAGATAAGCCATTCACTCTTTTTCAAGTCGGTTGCACAGTGTACATTATTCCATGGTGACATGCATAGTGCGGGCGACGTATGCATAACTTCTGATGACATCATCATGTCCTTTTTTAATTTCAAGGAGTGCACGTATTGTTTGGATATGAGGATTATAGAAAACCACTCTCTCTAATGTCAAAAACGTTATTATATTATAGGACAGTGGGAATAGATTCCTAAAAATGTGATATCAGTTTTAACAACCTAAAACCTTGTGTGGGTTATACGTCTAAAACGTGGATAAGTATAAATGAGTTATGTAAAAACCCAAAAAAGCCAGTTTTAGAAAAAACGACTAATAGTCGTTTTTTGTAAAAACTCAGAGCATCTCCAACAGCCGCGCGAAACTAGCGCCGCGCCGCAAAATTACCCGTTTTAGCGCGCGCAACACATATAGTTGTTCCAGCGGGCGCGCAAAAACAGCGCGCGCGGCTTATGTAGTTCAGCGCGCCGGCCGAAACTCAGTCACACGCCGCTTATTTGTTGCGCCCGCTCCCGCGCGCTCGCTCGCAACTCTCACCCCCCATCCAGCCGCGCCACCACCGCCGCCAGCGCCACCCAGCGACTGTTCGGCGCTTCCCGCCTATCTCGCCCAAGGCGGCTTCTCCGCCCCCCTGTAATCCCGCCGCCCCTCGTGCGCGTCCGTCCTCCGACGAACAGCGCCCGAGCGCTCGCTGCCGCTCGGCGCCCGCAAGGTGTTCGACAAAACGCCTACTAGGTATGTATTGCTCAAACTTCATGAATTTGGTGCATGTTGATTGTAGTTTTTATAGCATAGTATTGAACATTGTAGATGAGTTCGTCGTATGATTCTTCCGAAGAAGAATTTGATATGGAAGAGGAGGAGGATCTTGCAATGATCCTAGCTATGCATATCAATAAAAAACCGAAGCACGGTGGTTCGGTTATGGGTCGGCAGAAAATTTGGAGAGATAGGATCGATGCCCATAACAGATTGATGAGGCACTATTTCGTGGAGAATCCCACATACCCGGAGTCGTATTTTCGTCGCCGGTTTAGGATGAGCACCGACTTGTTCAGGCGCATTGCAGAGAAACTAGCGAGCCATGACCGGTTTTTTCAGCAAAGGAGGAATGCCGCCGGAGAGCTCGGGCATAGCACCTTTCAGAAGGTGACAGCCGCTTTGCGTATGTTGGCATACGGTATCCCGGCTGATCTAGTTGATGATCACTTGGCTATGGGTGAGAGCCAAGCCATCATGTGTGTCAAGCGCTTCGCAGTCGGAATTGTGCAAGTGTTTGGCGAGGAGTATTTGAGATCTCCCAATGCTGAAGACGCCGCAAGGCTATTGGCGATGAACAAAGCTCGCGGCTTTCCTGGCATGCTTGGCTCAATAGATTGCATGCATTGGAGTTGAAAGAATTGTCCAAAGGCATGGCATGGGCAATTCCACGGCCAAAAAAAGGGTTCCACTATAATCCTTGAAGCGGTGGCCGATCAAGAGACTTGGATTTGGCATGTATTTTTTGGAATGCCTGGATCTTTGAATGGCATCAATGTTGTCAAACGGTCACCACTGATGAATAAGATTGCAAATGGTGAGTTGCCACCGGTGCAGTTTGTAGCAAATGGTCGTACATACAACTATGGCTATTATCTAGCGGATGACATCTATCCAAAGTGACAAACCTTCGTGGAGCCGTTGAAAAAGCCGGAAGGTAAGAAAAATCTTGATTTCCACAATGCTCAGGCGGCGGCTAGAAAAGATGTGGAGAGAGCTTTTGGGATTTTGCAAGGACAATTTGCTATTGTGAGAGGACCGGCTAGATTTTGGGATCAAAAAATGCTTTGGTACATCATGCACGCTTGTGTGATCTTGCACAACATAATCATTGAGAATGAGCGTGACAAAGGTTTAGACTACTCACAGTATGAGCTATTGGGACATCTCGTGCGAGTGCGACGGAGGGCTGAAAGGGTGGCCCGCTTTGTTGCCTCCTATCATGCCATTCGGCGTCCCACAACGCACAATGATCTTCAGAAGGATCTCATTGAGGAGTGGTGGGAATGGCATGGACGACAAAGAGCATGATTTCTGCGTTCGACATAGTATTGTTCATGAACTATTTGTTGTGTTTATTGCACTATTTGTTGTACTGAACGATAAACTATTTGTTTGGGTTGTAATAACAAAATTGAACTATTTATTGTTAATTTATTTTTGTTTAGTTTGATCATTTTTACTTCTATTTGAGATGTATATGTTGTTTGTGCGAGTCACGCGCGCTGTAATTTTTGCGCGCTGCTGAAGCGGCGCGCGCTGCATT
Source organism: Aegilops bicornis (assembly GCA_021605145.1). NCBI lineage: Eukaryota > Viridiplantae > Streptophyta > Magnoliopsida > Poales > Poaceae > Aegilops > Aegilops bicornis. The sequence continues at coordinate 692,155,169 of CM038669.1, forward strand.
TTAGCGCCGCTGTTGGAGCCAGCGCTGGCGGCCGCACAAAACCAGACGAACGACGCGCGACAAACTAGTTTTTAGCACGCGGCGCGAAGCGCGGCTGTTGGAGATGCTCTCATAACTCGGTGCGGCGCAATTGCGTACTCGAATCGAGGAGTATCATCATGGCGAACTACGTTGACGCCGGCAACGCCTCGCCGGCATGCAGTGCCTGAATTAGCCGCTTATCTCGCCATGCATATCTCCTCCATGCCCCTATACATCTCCTTTGATCGCCTTCCTCCAGCCGCCGGTGCATACCTGGCTCATCCACGACCGCGTCTTTCCTCGACCGCGCTGCGCCCTGCCGGCTGCACGGCGTTCATCAAGGTTGCTGTCTGCGACCCGCTATTCGCGTGGTTCCTCCTGCTCTGGTCATCCCCAACTCTCTCTCCGCCTTTGTCGAAAATCCAGGCGGCGACGGAGAGCAAGGCAGTGTAGAAAGATGTAGGATGCAACTCATTGTATTCCATGGAGTCGGTTACAATATATATGTAGGATGTCTTGCGTGACAAGGAAACTAATCCTACCATATCTCTAGGAGTCAACTATACAAGGCTAGAGAAGATAGGAATAGCAATACAACTATGTCACGTTCAACACCTCCCGCAGTCGAAGTGTCGGCGTCGGTGATGCAAAGACTAGAACGGAACTCCTAGAATGCAGCGGTTGGAAGCCCCTTGGTCATAATATCGGCGAACTGCTGGTTGGTTGGTACATGAAGAACACGAAGCTGACCCAACTGAACCTTTCCGCGGACGAAGTGAACATCAAGTTCAATGTGGTTGGTGCGCTTGTGCTGCACCGGATTGGACGCGAGATAGGTGGCCGAAACATTATCACAAAAAACCACCGTAGCTTTCGGGATTGAAACCCGAAGTTCGCCAAGTAGTTGACGAAGCCAACATGTCTCGGCAACAACGTTGGCAACGACACGGTACTCGGCCTCAGCACTCGAGCGGGAGATGGTGGGTTGTGCCGCTTAGAGGACCATGAGATGAGAGAGTCACCGAATAAGACATAATATCCCGACGTGGATCGTCGAGTGTCAGGACAACCGGCCCAATCTGCATTAGTGTAAGCAAACAACTCGGTGGAGGCAGAGGCGCGAAGACGAAGTCCAAAGGTCGGTGTGCCGCGAATGTAACGAAGAATGCACTTGACCAGAGACCAGTGAACATCACGGGGCGAGTGCATATGCAAGCAAACTTGCTGCACCGCAAACTGAATGTCGGGTCTAGTGAGCGCGAGGTACTGAAGAGCACCAACAATACTGCGGTAGAGAGCGGCATCGATGGCGAGCTGCCGCGATGGCGAAGAGCTTCAGCTTGGCCTCGGCAGGAGTAGCAGCAGGTTTGCAGTCGGTCATGCCAGCACGGTCCAAGAGATCAAGAGCATACTGGCCTTGATGAAGGAAAAATTTGGAGGCATCACGTCGCACATTAATGCCGAGGAAGAAGTGCAATGCACCCAAGTCCTTCAGCCGAAACTCAGAACCAAGGTGGCCAATGATGTCATGAAGTATATCCGCGCGAGAAGCGGTGATGACAATATCGTCAACATTCAAAAGAAGCATGGCGACATGATCAGCTTGATGAAGCACAAATAGCGATAGCAGACATGATCAGCTCGATGCAGCATAAATGATCTTGGTTTAGCAGCGGCTGCCTGTCCTTTTCTTTCGTGAAAGGTATGATCTAGAGTGTGATTCTGATCCCATGATTGCGTAAAATAGAGTAATTTCTTCCAAAGCCAGTTTCTTTCGAGAAGGCAGGAT